>CM038721.1:4853985-5033985 GCA_021613375.1 Megaleporinus macrocephalus | reverse complement strand
TGAGGAGTATGAAGAAAGTATGAGAAGTATGAAGAGAGTATGAGGAGTATGAAGAGAGTATGAGGAATATGAAGAGAGTATGAGGAGTATGAAGAGAGTATGAGGCGTATGAACAGAGTATGAGGAGTATGAAGAAAGTATGAGGAGTATGAACAGAGTGTGAGGAGTATGAAGAGAGTATGAGGAGTATGAAGAGAGTATGAGGAGTATGAAGAGAGTATGAGGAGTATGAAGAGAGTGTGAGGAGTATGAAGAGAGTGTGAGGAGTATGAAGAAAGTATGAGAAGTATGAAGAGAGTATGAGGAGTATGAAGAGAATATGAGGAGTATGAACAGAGTATGAGGAGTATGAAGAAAGTATGAGGAGTATGAAGAGAGTGTGAGGAGTATGAACAGAGTGTGAGGAGTATGAACAGAGTGTGAGGAGTATGAAGAGAGTATGAGGAGTATGAAGAGAGTATGAGGAATATGAAGAGAGTATGAGGTGCATAAAGAGAGTATGAGGAGTATGAAGAGAGTATGAGGAGTATGAAGAGAGTGTGAGAAGTATGAAGAGAGTATGAGGAGTATGAAGAGAGTATGAAGAGAGTATGAGGAGTATGAACAGAGTATGAGGAGTATGAAGAAAGTATGAGGCGTATGAACAGAGTGTGAGGAGTATGAAGAGAGTATGAGGAGTATGAAGAGAGTATGAGGAGTATGAAGAGAGTATGAGGAGTATGAAGAGAGTATGAGGAGTATGAAGAGAGTATGAGGAGTATGAAGAAAGTATGAGAAGTATGAAGAGAGTATGAGGAGTATGAAGAGAGTATGAGGTGTATGAAGAGAGTATGAGGAGTATGGAGAGAGTATGAGGAGTATGAAGAGAGTATGAGAAGTATGAAGAGAGTATGAGGAGTATGAAGAGAGTATGAAGAGAGTATGAGGAGTATGAAGAGAGTATGAGAAGTATGAAGAGAGTGTGAGGAGTATGAAGAGAGTATGAGGAGTATGAAGAGAGTATGAGGAGTATGAAGAGAGTATGAGGAGTATGAAGAGAGTGTGAGGAGTATGAAGAGAGTATGAGGAGTATGAAGAGAGTATGAGGAGTATGAAGAGAGTATGAGGAGTATGAAGAGAGTATGAGGAGTATGAAGAGAGTATGAGGAGTATGAAGAGAGTATAAGGAGTATGAAGAGCTTTGGGAATGTGCTGGCCAAGACAGACCTAAACCAGCTAAAACACACACTCAGCAAACTTCAGCGGAGTCATTGAATAAAGAAGAGCCTTCAACCGATGATGCTGGGATTGGCTCCAGCCCCCCCGTGACCCCAACTAGCGGGATAAAGAGGAAGATGATGGATGGATGAATATTAATATCCTTTAAGAAGTGCAAGCTATTGAAATATACAACACTTACAAACATGTTTTTTAAATAATTTAAAATACCGTTTATTATCGTTATCAACAAATAAGAATATCGAAATATCATTCTTCATCAATATCGCACAGCCCTACGATAAAGGCATCAAAACAAGACTTTTTTCACTTTTGCACACTAGATCAATAATTTTGCTGTACTGTATTATTGTGGTTATGAAATGGAGCTGCTGGGGAAGTATAAAATATGCTATGGTACTCTTTAAAAGTTCTAGATCCCAGCCAAGAACAATTTAGGAGCCAATTAACTCAACCAAGCCTCCTGCCTCAGCTGAAAACACCAGCGTCCTCATCACTGCCAGCACGCTTCAGTGATTATAAAGAGTCAGACGGACCGCGTACGCTCTCATATAGTCCTCCGACTCTCTTGACCCACTTCACTTCGCCTGCTGCTTCAGGTCAGCTGATGATGTCATATTCCTGGATGTATATACTGTCCTAGAACGCCTGTATTAGGGAGCTATTTATAGATATTAGCTCAGCGTTTAACACTGTTGCTCCTGTCCTAAAACTCAGGAGGTCATCCGCAACACCATACCGAGGCCTCAGGTGATGAAACATTTCCATTAAGGTGACCCTACCTAACAACAACAGTGCAAACTATGCACTTATAAATATATTGATTCATTATGTGTGTATATATATATATATATATATATATATATATATATATATATATATATATATATATATATATATATATATATATATATATATATATATACATATATATATATAGCACAGAGCAATGTATCCGCAGTTGGATATATCCATTATATATCCAGTTTTGTCATTTTTCATTTTTTGATCTGTTCGGAAAGTATCTGTTGTCTTGTATATTATATCTAAATTTCATACAGAATGGACCAAAAGAAATGGTCTAAAATGACTCAGATAAACGTCTGGTTACCTTCACTTACATTAAAAGTGAAGTAGGTTTTTTCCTTCTCCTGTAAAGTTCTAATTTTGGAGGTTTTTGGAGACTATAGTATACAGAATATATAAGTATTATGTCATAATGTTAATAAGGGTCAATAACTTTTCAGATTTTCCCTGATGTTATCATCACCAAGCATGCGTAAAGAAACAGAAGATACATGTAGGTTCACGAAGGGCAAATAATGGGAAATAAAATGTGTATATTTCTCTGCATTTCAACCAATAAATTATACAGAATGTTTAAAATATTGGTGGAATTTCCCTTTAACAGCATTGCAGGCATGAGGAGCCACAGTGTTCATAAAGTGTCCTCACATGAAGACCTACTGTGTAGTAAAGCGTATGACAGAGCTGTTCCACTAAACACTGTACAGTTACCGTCAATCAGTAAGATTTATACAGTCGCAGTAAAGTCCAGTCTATTACAACACTGGACTGACCTCTCACTGTGTTTCTGACTTACACAACAGGCGAACTGCAGCTGCTGTCCTTTACAACATGTAAAGGGGAACGTCACCACATTTTCTAATTTTCTAAGTAATTCTCTGGTTGAGATGTAAACAAAGTCATTCAGAGTGGGTCTGGTGTGAAATGGTTAATAGCAGTGACTCTTTAGGGATTTCTTTACAGTGGTGGTGAATGGAACCAGACGTCAGCATGTCTGCAACACAAATACAGTCATTTTATTTCAACCATCAATAAGTTTATATACAGACTGGACATCTGTAAACTCATATACATACACTACCAGTCAAACGTTTTAGTAACACTACCAGACAAACGTTTTAGTACACTACCAGTCAAACGTTTTAGATACACTACCAGTCAAACGTTTTAGTACACTACCAGTCAAACGTTTTAGATACACTACCAGTCAAACGTTTTAGATACACTACCAGTCAAACGTTTTAGTACACTACCAGTCAAACGTTTTAGATACACTACCAGTCAAACGTTTTAGATACACTACCAGTCAAACGTTTTAGTACACTACCAGTCAAACGTTTTAGATACACTACCAGTCAAACGTTTTAGATACACTACCAGTCAAACGTTTTAGAACACTACCAGTCAAACGTTTTAGATACACTACCAGTCAAACGTTTTAATACACTACCACTCAAACGTTTTAGATACACCACCAGCCAAACGTTTTAGATACACTACCAGCCAAACGTTTTAGATACACTACCAGCCAAACGTTTTAGATACACTACCAGTCAAATGTTTTAGATACACTACCTGCCAAACGTTTTAGATACACTACCAGCCAAACGTTTTAGATACACGACCAGTCAAACGTTTTAGATACACTACCAGCCAAACGTTTTAGATACACTACCAGTCAAACGTTTTAGTACACTACCAGCCAAACGTTTTAGATCACTACCAGCCAAACGTTTTAGTACACTACCAGTCAAACGTTTTAGTACACTACCAGTCAAACGTTTTAGATCACTACCTGTCAAACGTTTTAGATACACTACCAGCCAAACGTTTTAGATACACTACCAGCCAAACGTTTTAGATACACTACCAGTTAAACGTTTTAGATACACTACCAGTCAAACGTTTTAGATACACTACCAGCCAAACGTTTTAGAACACGACCAGTCAAACGTTTTAGATACACTACCAGCCAAACGTTTTAGAACACGACCAGTCAAACGTTTTAGATACACCACCAGCCAAACGTTTTAGTACACTACCAGTCAAACGTTTTAGATACACTACCAGCCAAACGTTTTAGATACACTACCAGTCAAACGTTTTAGATACACTACCAGTCAAATGTTTTAGATACACTACCAGCCAAACGTTTTAGAACACGACCAGTCAAACGTTTTAGATACACTACCAGCCAAACGTTTTAGATACACTACCAGCCAAACATTTTAGATACACTACCAGCCAAACGTTTTAGATACACTACCAGCCAAACATTTTAGATACACTACCAGCCAAACATTTTAGAACACGACCAGTCAAACGTTTTAGAACACTACCAGCCAAACGTTTTAGATACACTACCAGTCAAACGTTTTAGAACACTACCAGCCAAACGTTTTAGATACACTACCAGTCAAACGTTTTAGAACACTACCAGTCAAACGTTTTAGATACACTACCAGACAAACGTTTTAGAACACTACCAGCCAAACGTTTTAAAACACTACCAGTCAAACGTTTTAGAACACTACCAGTCAAACGTTTTAGATACACTACCAGACAAACGTTTTAGTAACACTACCAGTCAAACGTTTTAGGACACTACCAGTCAAACGTTTTAGATACACTACCAGACAAACGTTTTAGTAACACTACAAGTCAAACGTTTTAGATACACTACCAGTCAAACGTTTTAGTACACTACCAGTCAAACGTTTTAGACACACTACCAGACAAACGTTTTAGATACACTACCAGTCAAACGTTTTAGATACACTACCAGTCAAACGTTTTAGATACACCACAAGACAAACGTTTTAGATACACCATAAGACAAACGTTTTAGATACACCACAAGACAAACGTTTTAGTACACTACCAGTCAAACGTTTTAGAACACTACCAGTCAAACATTTTAGTACACTACCAGTCAAACGTTTTAGTACACTACCAGCCAAACGTTTTAGAACACTACCAGTCAAACGTTGTAGATACACTACCAGTCAAACGTTTTAGATACACCACAAGACAAACGTTTTAGATACACCACAAGTCAAACGTTTTAGTACACTACCAGCCAAACGTTTTAGAACACTACCAGTCAAACGTTGTAGATACACTACCAGTCAAACGTTTTAGATACACCACAAGACAAACGTTTTAGATACACCACAAGTCAAACGTTTTAGTACACTACCAGCCAAACGTTATAGTACACTACCAGTCAAACGTTTTAGATACACTACCAGTCAAACGTTTTAGATACACCACAAGACAAACGTTTTAGATACACTACCAGTCAAACGTTTTAGTACACTACCAGTCAAATGTTTTAGATACACTACCAGCCAAACGTTTTAGTACACTACCAGTCAAACGTTTTAGATACACTACCAGCCAAACGTTTTAGTACACTACCAGTCAAACGTTTTAGTACACTACCAGCCAAACGTTTTAGTACACTACCAGCCAAATATTTTAGATACACTACCAGTCAAATGTTTTAGATACACTACCAGTCAAACATTGTAGTACACTACCAGTCAAATGTTTTAGATACACTACCAGTCAAAAGTTTTAATACACTACCAGTCAAACGTTTTGGAACACTACCCGCAAAACTTCTAAATGGTGGTGTTCTAAACCATTTGACTGGTAGTGTGCACTTTATTAAGGAAACCTACTCTTTGTCCATTTCATCATATACCAGTTTGATTCTTTATATTTTTTCTGTTTAGCCTGTTCTTCAGTGATCAGGACCTCCACAGGACCATCACAGTTTGGCTGCTGGGTCACTCTAAGCATTGCAGATACACTTATGTGGTGGTGTTGTGTTAGTGTGTGTTGTGCAACTGTGCAGCAGCAGATGAGCTACTGTCTCTGACATTACATCTACAAGGTGGACCAGCAAGTAGTAGGAGTGTCTAATAGAGTGGACAGTGAGTGGACACATGAAGGTATACAGAGACTATATGGTGTTTACTGTGTCCACCAGTGTTTATGGACAGAAACACCTGTGGATGTGGATCTGATGCAGGAGTGGAGCTTTGAGTGGAGCTCTCAAAGATCAAAGTGCTGTTTCTCTGGTGGGGGGACAGTGTTGGTGAGTCCACCAGGTGTTCCAGGTGGTTATTAAGGGTCCCGTTTCCTTTGAATTCCAGATGGATTCTCTGCAGAAACATCTCCTCATGAATGAGGAACTTATACTTAAGGAAGTCAGATCTCTGTGCACAGGACTGTGTATATTCATTCCAGTCTATCTGTGAGCGTCTCAGCGGCTGAACCGCGTCTTCTTATTGGTCCATTAGCGCACATGTGTGTGGACTTTCTGAAAGCTCCCTCCCCTCTCGCTTACTCTCTCTCTCTCTCTCTCCCTCTCTCTCTGGCCGATGCAGTAGTAGTGCTGAGAGCCGGATGCCGCAGCAGAAGAACAGTGCTGATCAAGTCGGCGAGCGAGTGAGCGAGCGTCCGCCCGAGGGACTCACACTTTCCGCTCCACAGGATGTGAGATCAGGTAGGACGCTCCTTTACTCTACTCATTCCTCATCACCACGGCAACCCATCACCTGTCCCGTGGCTGCCTGTATAATGAACGGAAAGGGGGGTCTAGTTAGGGATGATTCTCCTCCACATCTCGGGTCATGCGTGTCTCTCCCCTCCAAACTGTCCACCTGCTCTCCACTCTCACTGGGTTCAGTACCACACAGACCTATAAATCCTAATAACAATCCCTGCCTATCAGATCCGAATCACTGCTGTAACTAATCGCTGTAACTCTGCAAAGCGTGCGCCGGGACAACACATGTTTACACAGTTCCAATCAGAAGAGTAAACAGTAGAGCTGAGATTTTCATTTAGTCTGATGGTCTGATTCTCTCTGGAGGTTTAGATCTAACCTGAAAACATAGCTGTTTTCTTTTCACCTACAACATGAACTACTCCTCCATCCAAGATTTCTTTATGCTCTCTCTCTCTCTCTCTCTCTCTCTCTCTCTCTCTCTCTCTCTCTCTCTCCCTCTCTCTCTCTCTCTCTCTCTCTCTCTCTCTCTCTCCCTGTGGTTCTGCGTTTCATTGTCTGGTTATTGGATGTTCTATGTGTTGTTGTAACTGTACGCGCTTTTGGATTGAGGAAAGTGCTTCATTAATATCAGGTGCTATTACTATTTGAAGCCAGTGTGACTGACAGTGTGTGTGTGTGTGTGTGTGTGTGTGTGTGTGTGTGTGTGTGTGTGTGTGTGTGTGTGTGTGTGTGTGTGTAATTAAGAAAACAACACTAATTGAGGAAAGCTGGGAAGAAATACTTTCAGTGCTTCTTAAAGACATGCAGCATATTTTATTAATGTTGCAATAACAATAACTTTGGTCACTCGGATTTGCATAGTGTTGCATTGTTAATACTAATTACTTTGGATTACTCTGTAATTACTATCTAATCATTGTAAATAGCCACTACTAATCACTGTTCAGACAGATAAACAGATCTGTCTGTATGCCTATCTGTTTATATATATATATAGTGCTTGCAGCATATTTTCTTCATGTAGCAATACATTTGGTCACTGATGTCTTGATAGGAAAAGTGCACAGTGTTGTTTTATTACTGAGTAGTAACTATGAATTGTTCCATAATTACTATGTAATTTATTCTAGATAGCTAGTACCCCTCACTGTTTAGATAGATAGATAGATAGATAGATAGATAGATAGATAGATAGATAGATAGATAGATTTTATCTGTATAATAAAAGTGTAAATGGTTTTAGTGCTTTTCAAATATGTATAGCACTGTTTATTGTTCAGACTGTCCAAAGATCTCCAAAATAGCAATGTAAGTCAATGTAAGTCAATGTAAATCAATGTAAATCAATGGAACCAGCATTTTTTTCAAGTAATTTTGGAGCACTTCTATTGGTCCATGCATCATGAAGTTCTAAGGCAATGTAAATGGCAGCTGCTGTGTTCAAATCATGCATATATATATATATATATATATATATATATATATATATATATATATATATATATATATATATATATATATACAGTGTTAATTTACACAGTTACCAAACAGCAAAGTCGTTTGATATCTTGTTTTGTACATAATTCACAGAGACAGTCCTGCAATAAAGTTGAACATTAATAAAAGTATTTACTTTCTTTGGCACATTTTACACCATTTCAAAAACATAAAATTTAAATGTGAACAGAATGCAAATATTTGCAGGCCCAAATTTCACAATACAAGTAAGACATTTGAACATTTCCTAAAAAATGACTTACTCATTTAAATCTTGATGCCAGACATGCACCTCAAAAAACATTGGGTCAGAATCACGTCTACCATTGTGTAGCATCAACCATTCTCTGAATCTTTTGATGATATTGTGTACTGTAGATGGTGGGATATCCAAAGTATTCAGGAACATTTTTTCTGAAATAGTTTCACAATGTTTAGATGCAGTTTTTTACAAATTGATGAACCTGCTGAGGTTGTTTCCCAACTCACTTTCAACATCTAATATGTGTTCTATGTTCTATTGTTAAATGAAATAAGTCTTGCAAATCATTGCATAGTGTTTTTAACTTACAATTATTTACATTTTACATAGCACCACCACATTCGAGTTGTATAACCAGCAAGGCGGGCAGACAAACTTTACATTGAAGTTTCTCTAGAAAGTTCACTACCAGAGTCTTTATTTTATAAACCATTTGTTGTAAATAATAGAGTATTGTGTAACTCATTTTATGAAATGTAACATAATTAATATAATATATAATGGAAAAAAACAAAATAAAAATAGAACAATGGCTAAAATTAACAATACAAGCCTCATTAATGTTTCTGTGTGCATTCACGTCCACTGGAATATTTGAGAATTCCACAGAAAATGATGCTTCTTAGAAAATAATATCAGTCAGTTTTACTGAGAGCTGAAGGCGCACTGAATTTGACAGATATGTTAAACTTCAATTAATTATATGCTTTTCAAAGTACAAAGACTTCTTAGCATGAAATTTGACTCTTAGACGTCTTCTAGCTGGATTGCATTGAGGGTACTGTAAAGCACAGAGTAGAGATTTAAAGGCCAATGCCTAGTTTTGTTTATTTTTTAAAGTTAAATTCATGTAAATAATTAATAAATATTATACTGCATTATATACAGAATACTGTATATTAAACTGCTGTTTTTCATTAAAGAAAAATATATTAATTCATTTTATTTTATTCACTTATAAATACAAGTAATTCATATTTAATACTTGTTATTGTTATTACGATGTCAGAAAAGTTGATGAACTATGAAATTTCAAAGGAATTAAATGATTAATTTTCCAGATTTTTTTTTTTTGCTGCGAAAATGGACTTTTACCGTTAATTAACAAGGTTTTTTATATTGGACAGAGTTTAAGGGGTTTAATGAATCATAATTTTTATTTTGCATGATGGAAAAGCATGTGATGGTTCATGTGATGCGACGTTTGAATGATAGCTCTGAAAGGACTGCTAAAGTTGAAGTTGCAGTTGCTGATAGAAAGTAAAACAACACATTCAGCCTTTCTCTAAGATTTGCAGTGGTCAGTCTCTGCATTCTGTTATGGGCTGCTTCTCTCCGGCTAGTCCTGACATTTTCAGATGTTATTAATAATCTATAGGCCCCAGTGATTTATGGTACATGTGCTGTACTGTATATTTACATTAGCGGAGGAGTCGAGGGCTGATTTATTATTAATATAAATGGCTCGTGGGCACAAATTTATGACTGTGCTGATAAAAAAATGGGCTCCGGTTGAGCAAATAACAATATAACTTTGAACTGCGGCTCATTTCATTAAGTTTGCCGATTATTGTGGACTGTGAGTTACCTCTGGTGTCTTTAGAAATGAAAGAGGCTGAAGTGTGCGGCTGTGGAGCTGTGAAGTTATGGCCATCCTCCTGTGGAAGAAACTGAGCGTTTGATTTATTCCAGTAGAATAATGCTTGAATTGGGAGGCATATATTAATACTGGGGAGCTGGTTTTCATCGCTGCAGGATATTATACAACCACAAACCAACAAGTCCCAGCTCTCCTTTACAGTAAAGTGAAGGTTCTCAGTAAACTGGCTTCTCCTACTTATAAGAAGAAAAAGAAAAAAAGAGAAGAGATTTGGAGAGAAGAGAAGAGAAGAGAGGAGATATATAGAGAGAGAAGAGAAGAGAAGAGAAGAGAAGAGAAGAGAAGAGAAGAGAAGAGAAGAGAAGAGAAGAGCGTAGATATGGAGAGAAGAGAAGAGATATGGAGAGAAGAGAAGAGCGTAGATATGGAGAGAAGAGAAGAGCGTAGATATGGAGAGAAGAGAAGAAGACAGAGGAGAGGAGAAGAGAAGAAATGAAGAGAGAGGAGAAGAGAAAAGAGAAGGAAATTCAAGAGAAGGGAAGTGATGAGAAGAAACGAGAACAATATAAAAGAAATGAGAAGAGAGGAGAAGAAAAATGAGGAAAGAAGAGAGACTACAGAAGATATGGAGAGAAGAAAAGAGAAGAGAAGAAAAGAGATATGGAGAGAAGAGAAGAGAAGAGAAGAGAAGAGAAAGATATGGAGAGAAGAGAAGAGAGGAGAAGAGAAGAGGAAAATGGAAGAGATGAGAGCGAAGAGAAAGGAGAAGAAAGGGGGACGATAAGGGAAGAGATGAAGAGAGAGAAGAAGAGAAAAAAGAAGAAAATGTAAGAGAAGGGAAGTGATGAGAAGAAACGAGAACAAAATAGAAGAAAAGATGGGAAGAGAAGAGACAAGAATAGAAGAGAAATAAGGAAAGAAGAGAGAAGACAGGAGATATGGAGAGAAGAAAAGAGAATAAAAGAGATATGGAGAGAAGAGAAGAGATATGGAGCGAAGAGATCAGAAGAGAATAGCAGAGATATGGAGAGAAGAGAATGGTAGAGAAGAAGACAAAGGAGAGGTAAATGGAAGAGATAAAGAGAGAGAGAAGAGAAAGGAGAAGGAAATTGAAGAGAAGAGAAGAGAAATAAGGAAAGAATAGAAGAGAAATGAGGAAAGAAGAGAGAAGACAGAAAGAATAGAAAAGAGAAGAGGAGATGAGGAAAATGAAGAAATTGAGAAAACAGAAGAGTAGTCAAGACTAAATAAGAGTAAAGAAGAGAAGAGAAATAAAGAGAAGGGAAGCAAAATGGAAAGAACTGGCGTGGTCATAAATAAGATAAATGGTGAAAATCGATTGAAAGAAAATAGAGAAGAAAAGGAAAGAAGACTAAAAGAGAAGAAAATGAGAAGAAGGGAGATCAGATCAAATCATAAAAATAAAAGGAGGGAAACTAAAGGAAAAGTAACATAAGAAGATGAGAGGAGGATAGGAGAACATACATGAAGAGAAAAAAGAGAAAAGAGGAAAAAATAAGAGATAAAATAAAAATAGACTATTTGGCGGAGCGGTCAAGTGCAGGTCACGGTCAACAAAACAGAAAGTGGGGAGACGCTGAGGAGCAGACTCTGAGTGAAGATCAGCGTCTGAGTTTCTTTGTCTGCGACTGTTTTGCTGATGTTCCAGTATCTGCAGAGACCGACCTGCAAATGAAGCGAGACGTCAGTGTTGGGTTATTCTGGAGAAGATGAAGCTGTTCTGACACTGGACGGCATGTCAGATCGATTCTGGGGAAAGAAACAACATACACAGCACGAGAGAGAGATGAGACGAGACGAGACGAGACGAGAGCACAACCTTACATACAGCACTAAATACTTAATACTAACAAAATAGCTTACACAGTAATATTATAGTCACAGTAATATTATAGTAGAGACTAGTTACTTCTCATGGATGGAAGTTGAGTCTCTATTGTTGGAGGTATGAGTCTGAGTCGAGTTGAATCTCAAGTCTCTAAGCTGTGAATCTGAGTCAAGTTGAGCCTTAAGTGTCTGAAATGTAAGTCTGACTCTAGTTGAGTCTTGACTTTCTGATGTTTGAGTCTGAGTCGAGTTGAGTCACAAGTCTCTGAGCTGTAAATCCAAGTCAAATTGAATCTCGAGTGTCAGGTGTGAATCTGAGTCAAGTTGAGTTATGAGTGTCTGAGGTGTGAGTCTCAGTCAAGTCTTGGGTCTCTGAAGTATGAGTCTGGTCTTGTGTCTCTTAAGTGTGAGTCTGGGTTGAGTCTTGTGTCTCTGAAGTGTGAGTCTGAGTTGAGTCTTTTGTTTGTCTGAAGTGTGAGTCTGAGTCAAGTCTTGTGTCTCTAAAGTATGAGCCTGGTCTTGGGTCTCGGAAGCGTGAGTCTGGGTTGAGTCTAGTGTCTCTGAAATGTGAGTTTGAGTTGAGTGTTGTGTCTCTGAAGTGTGAGTCTGAGTCGAGTTGTGTCTGAAGTGTGAGTCTGAGCTGGGTATTGTGTCTCTGAAGCATGAGTCTGAGTTGAGTCTTGTGTCTGAAGTGTGAGTCTAAGTGGACTCTTGTGTGTCTGAAGTGTGAGTCTGAGTTGGGTCTTGTGTCTGAAGTGTGGGTTTAAGTGGACTTGTGTGTCTGAAGTGTGAGTCTGAGTTGGGTCTTGTGTCTGAAGTGTGGGTCTAAGTGGACTTTTGTGTCTCTGAAGCATGAGTCTGAGTCAAGTTTTGTGTCGCTGAAGTGTGAGTCTGAATTGAGTCATGTGTCTCTAAAGTGTGAGTCTGAGTCGAGTCTTGTGTTTCTGAAGTGTGAGTCTGAGTCGAGTCTTGTGTCTCTGAAGTGTGAGTCTCAATTTGGGGGATGTTGGTGGTTCTAATTGAATCAGCTTTGTGTTTTTATCTTGTTTGTTTTTCTCAGTTTTGAGTTGTAAGTCAGTTTTAAGTTGTAAGTCAGTTTTGAGTTGTGAGTCAGTTTTAGGTTGTGAGTCAGTTTTGAGTTGTAAGTCAGTTTTAAGTTGTAAGTCAGTTTTGAGTTGTGAGTCAGTTTTAGGTTGTGAGTCAGTTTTGAGTTGTGAGTCAGTTTTAAGTCGTGAGTCAGTTTTGAGTCGTGAGTCAGTTTTGAGTTGTAAGTCAGTTTTGAGTTGTGAGTCAGTTTTGAGTTATGAGTCAGTTTTGAGTTGTGAGTCAGTTTTAAGTTGTGAGTCAGTTTTGAGTTATGAGTCAGTTTTAAGTCGTGAGTCAGTTTTGAGTCGTGAGTCAGTTTTGAGTTGTAAGTCAGTTTTGAGTTGTGAGTCAGTTTTGAGTTATGAGTCAGTTTTAAGTCGTGAGTCAGTTTTGAGTTGTGAGTCAGTTTTAAGTTGTGAGTCAGTTTTAAGTTGTGAGTCAGTTTTGAGTTGTGAGTCAGTTTTGAGTTGTGAGTCAGTTTTAAGTTGTGAGTCAGTTTTGAGTTGTGAGTCAGTTTTGAGTTGTGAGTCAGGAAAAGATTAGGGTTTAAGATCATGTATTACTTTGAGATGTTTTTCTGAGAGTCTGCAGTTAAAGCAAGTCTCAGTAAATGACTTTGAAGGACAGTACTGGCCTCCTGAGGACCAAACTTACTCAGTGGACCAATTTATACTCCGGCTGCCTCTAAAACCGAATTTAAGGAGATTTAATCCAGCACTCTGCCCATCAGTCTGACTCTGGACAAGTTAATTCAGCCATTCACATTCCGGGGGCGTCCTCCACGGTGACAAATGTCTCAGAGTTTGGCAGCTGATATGAGAGAAATGAATGAGACTAAACTGAATTACAGCCAAAGAATTACAACAGACTCTGTTATTGTTTTTATTATTAAAAATCACCAAAACATCTAGACGGTGTAGAGCTATGTGAAGCTGTGTTTGTTTATATTTGTTGTTGTTTATATTTGATGTCGGTATCATTTCAGTTCAACCGGAGAGAAAACAGAAAGAAACTATACGGCCTGAAATACCTTTTTCTCTTTTTTCTCTCAGTTTCTCTTCTCTCCATTTTTTCTTCCTTATCTCTTCTCTCCTCTTTTAATTTCTCTACTCTCTTCTCCCCATTTCTCTTCTCTCCTTATCTTTTCTCTCGGTTTCTCTTCTCTCCATTTTCTTTCTTTTTTATCTTATCTCTCCTCTTCTTGCTATTCCCCCTCTCCTCTTCTCTTTTCTTCATGTCTCTTCTCTTCTCCTCTCTTCTCTTCTCTTTCCTCCTCTTCATTTTCTTCCTTCCTTATCTTTTCTCTCCTCTTCTTTCAATTTCTCTACTCTCTAGAGAGAGACAGAGAGAGAGAGAGACAGATAGAGAGAGACGGATAGAGAGAGACGGATAGAGAGAGAGACAGATAGAGAGAGACGGATAGAGAGAGAGACAGATGAGAGAGACGGATAGAGAGAGACAGATAGAGCGAGAAGGATAGAGAGACTGATAGAGAGACAGATAGAGAATGAGAGACAGATAGAAAGAGACAGATAGAAAGAGACAGAGAATGAGAGAAAGATAAAGAATGAGAGACAGAAAGAAAGAGATGGATAGAGACAGATAGAGAATGAGAGACAGATAGAGAGACAGATAGAGAGAGAGAGACGGATAGAGAGAGAGACAGATAGAGAGAGACGGATAGAGAGAGACAGATATATATAGAGAGAGATAGAGAGAAAGATAGAGACAGAGACAGATATAGAGCGACAGATGGAGAGAGACGGATAGAGAGAGACAGATAGAGAGACAGATGGAGAGAGACGGTTAGAGAGAGACAGATGGAGAGCGAGACGGATAGAAAGAGACAGATAGAGACAGAGACAGATAGAGTGAGAGAGAGATAGAAACAGAGAGAGACAGATAGAGAGAGACAGATAGAGAGAGACAGATAGAGAAAGACAGATAGAGAAAGAAAGATAGAGACGAGTAGAGATAGATAGATAGATAGATAGATAGATAGATAGATAGATAGATAGATAGATAGATAGATAGAGACAGACAGAGAGAGACAGATAGAGAGAGAGATAGAGAGAGAGACAGATAGAGAGAGAGAGACAAATAAAGAGAGACGGATAGAGAGAGACAGATAGAGAGAGAGAGACAGATAGAGAGAGAGACAGATAGAGAGAGAGATAAAGAGAGACAGATAGAGAGAGAGACAGATAGAGAGAGATAGATAGAGAGAGATAGAGAGAGAGACAGATAAAGAGAGAGAGATAAAGAGAGACAGATAGAGAGAGATAGAGAGAGACAGATAGAGAGAGAGAGAGACAGATAGAGAGAGAGAGAGAGATAAAGAGAGACAGATAGAGAGAGACAGATAAAGAGAGAGATAGATAGAGAGAGAGACAGATAGAGAGAGAGAGATAAAGAGAGACAGATAGAGAGAGAGACAGATAGAGAGAGAGATGGATAGAGAGATAGACAGATAGAGAGAGATGGGGTTCACAGGTCTGGCAGATACCAAGGAGCAGATCAGTACTAAGATCTATTGGCTATTTAGAAATGATTAGGGGTGTCAGTGCTGCCCGCTGGCAGGGCTACTCTGACGGGCGGCTATAGGTAGAGGAGAATATAGCACTAATGAAAGACTCCTTGGCCAGAGGCCCGGTCTTCTCTGGCCATCCGCTCTGATTCCCAGCGATGGCCACTGCGGCGAGGCTGAGATTAAATATTGCTGTGTAGTTCTGTGATGAGGCTCCAGTAAGGGGAGTAATAGGCTGGTAATGGAGTCTTGGGGGCTCATAATAGGGTGAAAAATGCTCAAACGACTTCTGTCTGGAAAGCTTTTTAAAATGATTCAGCTCTGATATCACAGCCTCCACTCCTCCTCCTCCTCCGCAGATCACAGAACGCCGGATGTTATTGGTTTGGTTTTCCAGATCCAGAACAATCTAGCATCCAAATAATGCCCGGTCAGTCGCAGTGTGGGGGTCTTGACTGTGGATAAGTAGGATGATATGGTATCTGTATATGTAGACCTACACAAAAGGTTCTTTAAGGGTTCTTCTCTGAAGACAGTACTGTGCTGTCCTGCAACTTGTGAGTCCAGTTACAGTTTCTTTTTCCATTGCTGAAGCAGCTAAATCTGAACCAGGACATGCTGGAGAAAGCTACACCAAAGATATGCTAACAGGCTAATGGCTACACATCATCTAAGGAAAAAGAAGCATTTCCAAAATATTTACTTTACAGGAGAGGCCAAAAACCTTCTTCACTTTCAATGTAAATCAATGTAAAGAGGGTTTATTCTAAGTGATTTTGGAGCATTAATATTTGCCCAGTCATCATGAAACCTTCACGGAATATAAAGAGCAGCTTTTGTGTTTAAATGATACAGAAAAATAAAAACAGACAAAAAATTTAGATATAACAGCTAAAACTGTTGCCTACCTACGCTAGCATTAGCATCCCGCAGTAGAGTAAGAGCTCAAAGTGCAGCAAAACAATTCTATTTTTTTATTTCTCTTTTTCTTTCTCCACACTTTCAGACTTGTGATCTCAAATATGAGTATTTATCCTCTAAAGCTTCATTTGAAGCGGATTATTTCACTGAAACCGACCCTGTACTTCAGTGGGAGGCAGTTTGCTAGTGCTAGCTTAGCCTAGCAGCTTTAAACACTACAGAACTGGTTTTATTTTGGTCCTCCTGTCACTCCAACACCAGTCACTTGACTTGCTCTCACTGTTATGAGCTTTTATCATCTATACGTGTGATAGCAAGGCTGTAGTTGGTTGAATCAAACTTGTACTGGAATGTTTGGATCTCTGTAGCTAAGCTGAGGCCTCAGGGATTAGCTTAACTCAAAGACTGTCTGTCCCTCCAACACCAAGTCATTGTCTTCTACGTTTGCATCAGTAAAGCTTCTGTTAGAATTAAAATGAAGCCTGTTTTTGTGTTAGCAGAGCTGGTAGCATGCTCCCTAAGCTAATGGCAATATCAAAGCCACCAGTGAACCTGCACATGTCTTCTGGGTTAGTATGTTAGTGACTGCTTTGTTTGGACACCCAGGTGTTTCTTATTTGTATTATATTAATAGTAATAATATTAGTGAATTATGGTGAAGAGATATAAACTATAAAACTATAGAATAACACGTATGGAATTATTCCTGGAGCAGAATTAAACATCTGGTTGAGGTTTAAATAATGTTTATATATGAACATTCTGGCCAGCAGCTTCATGGGGAGCCACATGAGCTGCTTCTCTAACAGGACTAAAGAAGATAGTGTACTTGCTGAGATCTGGTTCTGAAAATCAGTGTTATAGGTGTTATAGGTAATTTTTTAATTTATTTTAATACAATAAAATGTTTGTTTGGGATTTTTTTGTGTACATGGGCTCCAACTTCAAATTCAAACGCAATTAAAATCAAAATGTACATAGAATTATAAACATATATATTCAGTTAGGTGCGTGAAAGAGTTAAAAGAGGTGGACGTCTGGTTCCATTCACTGCCATTGTAAGCAACTGTGACTCACTAACTGTCTCTGAAACAGAGCGTTTCAAACCAAACCACTCTGAATGACTTTGTTTACATCTTATCAATTGACATACAAAGAGAACTTTGAATATTGAAAATATTGGTGGACTTGCCCTTCAAAAGCGGTAGACTTCAACTCACTCACTCAGCAGTGATGCTGTGGAACCCACAGACTGACCATCACCTACAAGCACAGATTCCACATCGCTTACTCATTCACTCAGTGCCGACATTCAGTTCACTTCATTTCCAGGGTCTAGCCAGAGCGTCGGCCCCCCGCAGTGAAACGCAAACAAAACAAACAAAAGGGCTCTGGTCTGGTGGTCTCACTCGTGAAAGATCTCTTATCTCTGTGTGTGCTGAAGTGGTCTCAGCAGATGTTCTCCCTTCAGAGCCCGCCGGCGACAGATGGGCCGTGATCAATGACATCATCAGCCGAGGCTCTCGCTTCTTGGAACGCTTGCACGCTTGTATGGAACTGATGGATAAAGAGATCCTTGAGCTGAAATAGAGGGACCCTCACCTAAACAGAGCAGATTTAATTCTCATTTCAGTCGTAAGCGTTCGATTTCCAGGCAAACATCATCAGCAGTGCAGCGTTTCAATCAGTGTCTGGTTCTCAGGTAGGGCCACGACAGGCCCTTTCAATTATACCCACTATCATTTGTTAGCTGTTTGTTTACTGAGGCTACTAAATGACTAAACAGTAAACTCAATTACTGTTTTAGGAGAAGTAATCATTCACTTGAATGTTTTACTTCCTTTATTAAATTTGTCTTATGTTTGAAAGATTAAAGGCACCATAGAACAGATATCTCTCTGTGTATAGTGTTATATGGTGTAATAAGGAGAGTTCAGTACATAGAACATAGAACATACCATGACTTGTTTGTTTTACATTAAGATTTCTGGCAACATGAAATATGCAAAAATGTATTGACAATAATAAGATAGAAATAAGCAGGAAGGTAATTACATATACAGAAATTAGCCATTTGTATTCAGTCAAAGTTACATTTCGCAAAGGAATTTTTTTTTATAAAACAGTTGTTTTTAATATTTTAAAGAAAAGGTCCTATAATACATGGATTCTTATTAAATAAATAATAAACATATGCCATTTTGAAAAGAAACACCATCAATATTTGTTTACCTACTAACATTCACATTAGATGAACTGAATGAAGAATGAAGTGTTAATTAAGGCCTTCTAAACTGTAACACTACCTTCACCTACCTGTGTACAGGTAAACTGTCACACTACCTTCACCTACCTATGTACAGGTAAACTGTCACACTACCTTCACCTACCTGTGTACAGGTAAACTGTAACACTACCTTCACCTACCTGTGTACAGGTAAACTGTCACACTACCTTCACCTACCTGTGTACAGGTAAACTGTCACACTACCTTCACCTACCTGTGTACAGGTAAACTGTAACACTACCTTCACCTACCTGTGTACAGGTCAACTGTCACACTACCTTCACCTACCTGTGTACAGATAAACTGTAACACTACCTTCACCTACCTGTGTACAGATAAACTGTCACACTACCTTCTCCTACCTGTGTACAGGTCAACTGTAACACTACCTTCACCTACCTGTGTACAGGTAAACTGTAACACTACCTTCTTCTACCTGTGTACAGGTAAACTGTAACACTACCTTCACCTACCTGTGTACAGATAAACTGTAACACTACCTTCACCTACCTGTGTACAGATAAACTGTCACACTACCTTCTCCTACCTGTGTACAGGTCAACTGTAACACTACCTTCACCTACCTGTGTACAGGTCAACTGTAACACTACCTTCACCTACCTGTGTACAGGTAAACTGTAACACTACCTTCTTCTACCTGTGTACAGGTAAACTGTAACACTACCTTCACCTACCTGTGTACAGGTCAACTGTCACACTACCTTCACCTACCTGTGTACAGATAAACTGTAACACTACCTTCACCTACCTGTGTACTGATAAACTGTAACACTACCTTCTCCTACCTGTGTACAGGTCAACTGTAACACTACCTTCACCTACCTGTGTACAGGTAAACTGTAACACTACCTTCTTCTACCTGTGTACAGGTAAACTGTAACACTACCTTCACCTACCTGTGTACAGATAAACTGTAACACTACCTTCACCTACCTGTGTACAGGTAAACTGTAACACTACCTTCACCTACCTGTGTACAGGTAAACTGTAACACTACCTTCACCTACCTGTGTACTGATAAACTGTAACACTACCTTCTCCTACCTGTGTACTGATAAACTGTAACACTACCTTCACCTACCTGTGTACAGGTCAACTGTAACACTACCTTCACCTACCTGTGTACAGGTAAACTGTAACACTACCTTCTTCTACCTGTGTACAGATAAACTGTAACACTACCTTCACCTACCTGTGTACAGATAAACTGTAACACTACCTTCACCTACCTGTGTACAGGTAAACTGTAACACTACCTTCACCTACCTGTGTACAGATAAACTGTAACACTACCTTCACCTACCTGGATAAGAGGTTCTGCTGGATGCTTGGAGATCTGAGTTTTTCATGGCAGTAGCTACAGAGCAGCTCAGAGGTCTATTTGTTTTGTTTTCATAACGCTGTAGTGTGAGTCGGCTCCAGTAAGTGGATTTGTTTGTGAAGGAGAGTGTCTGTCACTTTTCCAGCCAGATCTCGATTGAGTCTAACCCTCACACACACACACACACACACACCCAGTCCATTGCACACACAACCAGACAATGCACACCGCAGCACATCGTTATCTCGTCCGCCAGCTCGACCCATCCTGAACACCACTGCCTGCGATTGGGCCGTTAATCACAGCAGGCAATTATGAAAATAGTGAAAGTGTCATACAGTATTAGAGCTTAAATGATAAGCGGGAAGGGGAAGCATTTATCTCCCTCACCAGAGAAACGCTCCCGTAACCTGGAAACAGCCAGAGAGGTAGCTGACCGGACCTGGACCGGTACTAAAATTCACCATCGCCTTAAACAGCCCCTATCACAGAAAAACCAAACTCTTTGATTTTGTGTGAACTAAAAGATTTCCATTTATTATAGTACTGTAGCAAGTTTCAGTACAATCATATACATTCATACACTACGTTCAATGTAGTGTGCTATATATATATATATATATACATTCATGTATGTAACTGTCATTTTTATTGATCTAGAGATTAGCTCTCGTGTTCAAATAACATTGAAACAGTAACGATATTTAACAGTATATATATATTTCCAGCTGCCATCCAGCCATCCTTGCTGGCCATCTCTTCCCGTAATGATTCACAAGACTCCGAAGCAAAGGTATGATCCATAAGCAGGCTGTTTCATTGAAACCAACGGTGAAATGCTGACGCTGGGGTTAATGTGGCTGGGAAGATTGAACTGAAGTGAATAGGGAAACCTGGACTTGGCATGGCGTGCCTTGAAAATGGGTGGCTTGACTGGACCCAGCTGAGTTGGCCTGACTTGACTGGACCTGGCTGGGTTGGCTTTACTTAACTGGACCTGGCTGGGTTGGCTTGACTTGACTGGACTTGGCTGAGTTTTGCTTGGCTTAGATTTGGCTTGGCGGGGTAAGGCATAAGCCTAGCTGAGCCGAACAGCGATAGCAAGAGGATTGGTTTGCATGTACGAATGGTACAAACAGTACCAGGCACTGTGGTGACGGAGTGAGGGGGTTTTGAGGAGAGCAGGTGATGAGAGACAGATGTAGTGTGTTCTAGGCTAATTAGTATACAGGGGACAGGGCCCTCTAGTGGCGCTGAGCAGGATTGCTTACACTTCCGCCGTCCTCCAGGTGGACTTCGTCATACTACCTCCTCCGTAGACTCTCTTACTTTTTTGAGCAGTGGAGTAAATACAAAAACACTGTGATTTATGCATGTGTTGTTTATATATATATAATAATGGTCAGTACGGTGGTGTAGTGGTTAGTATGGTGGTGTAGTGGTTAGTATGGTGGTGAAGTGGTCAGTACGGTGCTGTAGTGGTTAGTATGGTGGTGTAGTGGTTAGTACGGTGGTGTAGTGGTCAGTACGGTGGTGTAGTGGTTAGTACGGTGGTGTAGTGGTTAGTATGGTGGTGTAGTGGTCAGTACGGTGGTGTAGTGGTTAGTACGGTGGTGTAGTGGTTAGTACGGTGGGGTAGTGGTTAGTATGGTGGTGTAGTGGTCAGTACGGTGGTGTAGTGGTTAGTACGGTGGTGTAGTGGTTAGTACGGTGGGGTAGTGGTTAGTACGGTGGTGTAGTGGTTAGTATGGTGGTATAGTAGTTAGTACGGTGGTGTAGCGGTCAGTACGGTGGTGTAGCGGTCAGTACGGTGGTGTAGCGGTCAGTACGGTGGTGTAGTAGTTAGTATGGTGGTGTGGTGGTCAGTACGGTGGTGTAGCGGTCAGTACGGTGGTGTAGAGGTCAGTATGGTGGTGTAGAGGTCAGTATGGTGGTGTAGTGGTTAGTATGGTGGTGTAGTGGTCAGCACTGTCTCCTCACAGTAAGATGATCTGGGTTGGATTCCCGGTCTGGGTGGTTCTGTGTGGAGTGTGTATGTTCTCTCTGTGTTTGAGTGGGTTCCTCCGGGTACTCCGGTTTCCTCCCACAGTCCAAACACATGCATGTTAGGTTGATCACTCACTCTAAACTGCCTGTAGGTGTGAGTGTGTACGTGAGTGAGAGTGTGTTGGCCAGGCGATGAACTGGTGACCTGTCCATGGTGTACCCCGCCTTCGCCCAATGATGCTGGGATTGACTCGTATTGAGCCTACATCTTTTTAGCCCTGCTAGTTAATATGATATTCGCTAAAACAACTCCTACTTTGAATTCAAATGTGTTTTTATCACCTCCAAAACATTTAGCAACTTTACCAATGGAACCAAAAAAAAATAAAATAAAAAATTACCATATTGGAAATACATGTTTTACTTGGGAGTGACGATATACAGCCGCATTAAACCTTTGAGTGTTTCTGATCAAACGCCACATCCCCTACAGAGAGCACACGAAATAAAACATAACATGAGGCCAGTAAGTCAAAGTCAGCAAATAAACAGTCATTAGCATGTGCTGAAGTGTGTTCCCCGTAGAGCAGGGGGGCACAAGTCCAGTCCTGGAGGGTCGCCGTCCAGAATGGGTTTGTAGCTCCCAAACTCAATCACATTAATTAATCCTGGCAGTAAACAGATGAGCTGAACCGGGTGTGTTTGAGCAGAAACTTACCAAGCTGTGCTGGACTGCGGCCCTCCAGGACCCCCTGCTGTTATTTTCACTTAGAAAATCAATAAAACAAGTAATCTGACCAACAGTTTTAAAACCTTTTTGTTTGACTGTACTGCTCAGACACACTGCAATAACATTGTGACTAACATCCTGACAGCCCAGCACAGTACAGCTCAAGAACATGTAATGTAAAGTCTCACTTGTGGTGAGTCAGTCGCTCCCATCAGGCTCTGATCATGGCCTCGCCTCCCAGTTTGGGTGCCAATCTTTGCAGGTGCCTTAAATCTTTGCTGTGGGGCTGCGGTCTAGGCCTCCATGCTGTTCCACCAAAGGGTCCTCGCATCCAATTGCCATCCTCCACCAGTAAGCCTTGTCACACTACCTCCTCTGCAGTCTTTCTTACTTCTACACCTTTGAGCGGAGGCATTCCTCTCCAGTTTGCTGGGGGGGGGTGGTATTCCACTTCTGACACCAATGTAGAGTCAAGGCAAAAAACACTGCGATTTAAGCATGTGAAGTTGTTTTGAAGTTTTGGTCAAAAAACAAAAAAAGTTTTCAACAAGTTGTTATTGAAGCTGTTTATATTAATAGTAATATTTATTATTCTGAAACAAAAGGTATTAGTAGTGATTTTGCTGCAGTAGCCATCTCTACTCTACTGGGAAGGCTTTTTGTAGGAACATTGCTGTAAGGATTTGATTGAGCATTACTGAGGTCAGGAACTGATGTTTAAACATTGCTGTGAGGATTTGATTGAGTGTTAGTGAAGTCAGGTACTGATGCTGAACACTGCTGTGAGGACTTGATTGAGTATTATTGAGTTCAGGTACTCTGGATCACTCTAGCTCGTCCCACAGGTACTTTGTGGAGCTTCATTATTCCAGAGACCACAGCCCAAAGCTGGGGTTCAACACCTGCCATTGGGTCTGGTGACCCTAAGCTCATGTTAAGCTGTGTCCTCCTCTATGGAGATGAAACAGATAGTTCTGGAAATGTATCTTCTGAGTTTGTGGTCATTCAGATGCGAGAGCTGTTCTTTCCTGTAAGCAGCGCAGCAGAATGTTTGGACTCAAACGCGATTGAGGACGTCCTTGTTCTTCTTGCGTCTTCATTCTGATTTGCAGTATGATGTATTATAAAATATCATTAGAATGGATTTGCTGTGGGATCACTGAGGAGAAACGTATTGAGCTTTCTGTCAGGAGAGGCTGGTGGGCCTGCAGAGAGCTCAGATTGCCCCTCCAGTGGTTTTCCTCCTGCGTAGAGCTGTGCTTGGTCTTTTTCGCCGCGTGAGTGAGATGCTATCTCGGTGCGGAGTAAAGAGGGCACGGTGTAGGTTCATTCAGAGATGAAAGGTTTACCCCCTCCCCAACACTCCCCACCCCCCCACTTCACTCCACAGAGTCAGCAGTAATTCTCCATTAAATTGCTAATGACATCTCCATGGTGACAGTTGCTATGAGCACATGTGCTGGTGCTTTACAACATATCAGATTTCACCTCAATTCAGGTCAGTCTGATTGTATTAATATGATTTCTGTGTTTGCTCTGGAACTGGATATATTTTTAAATCCTAATTAAAATTAACTAATTAAAAAAAAAACAATCCCACTCAACAAATTCAACATCTGAAACTTTAACACTGCAACAGAACTGTGTGCATGCTGTATTGAAAATTAATAATCATAAATGCATAAATGGACTATTAAAGCAATAATAACATAAGATGTTCACTACATCTCTGTATTTACTATTAATAATAGTAATTATCATTACTATATTAATAAATTAATAAGATAATAAAATAGTAAAATATAGTAATATATTACATAAAGTAATATATATATTACTTTATGTAATATATATATATATATATATATATATATATATATATATATATATATATATATATATATATATATATATATATTACATAAAGTTAATAAAATAAAAGATAATAACATCTTATTCATCCCTGTAGGAATTTGTTCCAGCAGTTTATATACACACAAGTACACATGAATTAAATATGTATGAGTCAATGAGTCAAAAGTCTTAGGACACCCTTTTATTTCAGAAAGGAAAGGGAAAATGACGTATCTGAATACCCCAAGAAAGTAACGGGTGAGGGGGCCTATCTTTTGAAAGCTGCCATATTGGATCAAGGGTTTTTCCAGTGGGAAGGTGGTCATGTAGCATATCTCTTGTGGTTCAAAAGTTATCAACACAGAAAGTTGCAACAAGCACCACATTGAAGTTGTGGTTGTTGTTGCAACTTTCTGTGTTGATAACATTTGAACCACAAGAGATATTGCAAGTCTGATTGCATCAATCGATTTCTGAGAGGATTCTGGTCTTCTTTGATCTGCTACACGACCACCTTCCCATTGGAAAAATTTGCCCTTGATCCAATATGGTGGATTTTAAGATGGTGGGCATGTTCGGGCCCCTCACCCATTACTTGCTGTGCTATTCAGACAGGTCATTCTCCCTTTTGTCTCTAAAATAAAATGGTGTCCTGAGACTTTTGACTCTCCCTGTAAATATACAAATATATATTAAATGTGTGCAAGGACAGTACAGATGGATGTACAGTGTAGACAAATGCACACATGAGGATGTTGTAGTTACAATTTTCACAGTAGTAATATAATATAATATAATATAATATAATATAATATAATATAATATAATATAATATAATATAATATAATATAATATAATATAATATAATATAATATAATATAGCAGCACTATAGCAGGAGTTCTGGACCCATGTTTGTATCCAAAGTGATATGCATCCGCCATATTGGAGCGGTCAAGATCCACTTGTAAACATGTACTGAGACGTGATAAGCTCTCTTGAGTAAACTGCCCATAACGTTCTTATCACTGAGCCAATTTTACACCAGGTTTGTACTAATATAATCTTTAGACATACATTAATCCACAGAAGCTCTTATTGTCGTTTTTATAGCTGTAATTGCTGGTTGGCTGTCCAGTACACTCTAATACAAACCCATCACACTTTCAGCAATGTAGAAATAGTGTAAATCAGGTCAGAAACTTTCTTAAACTGCCGCTCTGTACTACTACTGAATGCAGTCCAGCAGTGATGTTGACCGCCCCAAAAATGGTGGTGCCTCAGTTACATCACTGTGCCATCCAGATGCACCCGCATTGAGATAGGATGGGACTGTTTAGCTCACGCCCACTTTACATAAAGCCTCAGTCAGAGACTGCCTCAGTCAGAGACTGCCTCAGTCAGAGTCTGCCTCAGTCAGAGTCTACCTGTGCAGCTTCTAAAGCTTTGCTATCCAGATTTCAAACAGAGGCTCTTTTCTTTGGTATTTAGTTTAAACTGTAAATACTGTGTGACCAGAGGAGGACGGGTCTCCCCTTGTGAGTCTGGTTCCTCCCAAGGTTTCTTCCTTCAGTCTGAGGGAGGTGTTCTTGCCACTGTTGCCTCTGGCTTGCTTACTGGGGGGGTACATGTTATAACTGTCTGTTTTCAAAACTCTGTAAAGCTGCTTTGAGACAACATCGTTGTAAAAAGCTCTATATAAATAAACTTGACTTGACTTGACTTGACCTGCCAACTGCAGGGAATTGCAAGCAACCGTCACACAGCAATGTTTGTGTTTTTATTTTTTCACAAGGTTCTTCTTGTTTTACACGTAAGCCACTTCGCTTACTATTACTTATTATTTAAAAACGCTGACTGATGTGACTTTGCCAGTTTGGGAGCATTTTGGCTTTCAACAGAATAAAAAGGGAGAGCCAGCCAATGTAGACGAGGCAATATGCAAAATCTGTGCCCGCAAGATTGCTATGAAACAGGCGAATACATCAAATTTGAGAGTGAAAGTAACAGATATAAACGCCTGGCGTCTGCCGTAACGCGGTATCTTGTTGAGGAGATGGTTCCATTTAGCACAATCAAACCGGCATTCAGGTCTATGCTTGAGAAATTCGACAAGCAATATGAGTTGCCTGGCAAGACATATTTTTCTGAGATGTACAACACAGTAAAGACATTTTATTACTAAAGGAAGGGTTTTGTTTTCCTGCTTTTTTTCTAAACTAATTCTGGTCTCATGCTCTCAGGTTTTTTTTCTTTGCATAGCGTACATTAATCCTAGGCTATAAGCTAGACTTTTTTCCAAGAAAGAGTAAAGGAGCGTTCTTATTGCGCGTCATTAGCCTCACGTGCTCTGCATTTAACAATAAAGGACTGTGTAATTTGTCCTACAACTGTGTCGTCTTTGTTATAAAAATATAATATTTCTAATAATAACAATTACAATAAAACATGTTTATATAGCACTAAAATCAGGATACGTTTGTGAAAACAACAAAAATGACGATAATGTGGAGCCCTGTTAATATACCGCAGTGGAAATTCTTTCACAGCGACAGCCCTAGTGGCATCTATGTGTGTCTATGCTTGGGTAACCCATCGTCTCTATAACAAGAAGCATGTCCATCATAATTTTGGATCAATTCTAAACTTGATGCAGTTCCCAATATAGATCAGTGCACCTCTCCATGCCTACACACAGCAACAAGAAGTGTCTCCAGATGGGACGGGACGGCAGCGAAGGACGCATGACTTAGAAACAGGTGAGGTAAATCCCCGAAACTGCTGACCACAAAGAACGTCCTGCTCCCCGAGGTGGACTATCAAAGAGGTCTTTCATAGAGGAACCGTTGCATCATTGAGGCTGATTTATTCGTTACCGGTCCCGTGGGCCCAGGCATTGAACATGTCAGCCCATCATGGTGGCGGAGGTTGTGGGCAGTCAAGGGAAAGAAGGACACAACTGCCAACTGAAATTTTTCTTCAAGGGGAAAGGGTTGCTAGGATCCCCAGAGGTATAGAAAGAAAGGATGACCCATTAGTCAGGGACAGGGGACAGTGGAGTAGAGGCGGCTGGCTAATGAAGGGACGTGAGCGTAAAGAAAGAAGCGACAAGCTTGAGTGATCAGGTTGAGGTGAGAGTGCGTCTATCGATTACTGGACAAACCTCAAGATATTGAATTTCCCGCAATGAGTGAGGAGTCAATTCATTTGGCTGATTAATGAGACAACAGCGAAAGCCTTACGGTCAGATTAGCATGCTTTAATCATAATATTTATCTTCACACTTTCATTTCTGCGCCTCAGATATTGATGTCTGTTGTCAACAAACTGAAAGATCGTCTTGTCTAATGGACATAATAAATGGAGGCAGAGCTTTGGAAAGGTATGTAATGGGAGCAGGAGAAACATCTGACTGTGAGAGCCTATCTGACTGTTAGATCAGATGTAAATAGCCAATTCTGGGGCCAAAACATGGCCAAAAGTAAAAAAAAATCAATATCGTCGGTCCTGAGCTGGGGGCGTCCTTGATTTCGTTTTTTATTGGCAAAAACAAGAACTTTAACTTCTTGAGAACGTTATTCCGCATTGGCTACAACATGATTCGTTCCTTGTTTTCACTGGTTCTGTTTTCCTGTGGTTTCTCACTTTTCTGTCCAAACATAAAAAATTGCCCTCTATAGTCAAGTTTGCAAATATTTAAACAGTATCGTACTAAAGAATTTGTCACTAAGCTGTATCTATTCGTTCGGCCATATTTGAACATCTGTCTATCTGTCTGGACAGCATTCCATCACTTTCAGGCGTTGACAAATCATCACTCATTCATTGTTTACAAAAACAAACCATAGTGTTGATATTGTTTTAGTTATGTTTTATTTTCAAAGTTAGTCATATGTGATGGGTACTCTGCATCTGTGTGGGGTGGAACCATGGTAGTGCTGGTGTGGTGGTGCACTGTAAAATTCGGGGAAAGACCACCGGAGGCAGGAATTCTTCAGTCCTCTCTCTTTTATTGAACCTCCCGCTCTGCACAAACATACATACACAAAATCCCTCTGGGAATAAGGGTTTCTGGCAACTGCATGAACTCTCCCGCTCTGTATGTAAGTGCCACTGGAGCTACGGGGGGCGCAGAGGGACAAACAAACATGCAGTTGCATTGTTAGTGCTGGGAATTGTAGTCCATAACAGTAATACTACAAAAACCGAACGTGTTGTTTTCCAACAGGATTACAAAACATTAACAACAATGAAATGTATAATAATTTTGGAAAAATTAATTACACAGGATATTATAAATTATTCTTTTTGATTATTTCTGTAATATTTATATAACTCCGTAACACATAACCGGCATGACTGACATTTTTCAGCACTTCCAGAGCCGGTTTATCTTCGATTGGGTGATTTCACGTTACCTTCGATTCTAGAATTGTTTAATTCTTAACAAAGTGTGATGTACTTGTTATATAGTTTCTGGAACAGAAGGCACTAGTGCTCACAAGCGCACAACACACCCACATTGTAATTAACAATGAAGCAACTAGTAAAGAAACTTGAGTGTTGCCGTGGCTAAACATTGTTAAAATGTGTGTGACTGTAGAATACTACAGTTGCTTACTAGTCTAATTTTAAATACATCCTTCTCTGTTAAAATCTCCTAACATATTCTCTCGCATCGCTACAAAGCACTCCTGCAGTCGATATTGGCCTGTTGGGAGCGGTCCTATTTAATCGGTATTGGTTGGGGGGCGTTCCTGTACAAGCAGATTTGACCCTTCTCAAAAAATTAGCTCAGATCCAAAATCAGATCCACTTCCACAAGAAAAATTCAGGAAATCTGAAGTTCGTAGTATAAAGGCATCGTAGCTTGAGAAACAGATGGAGAGCCACTGCAGCGCCTGGATTTGAATGTCATGGTGACATTCATAGCATTATAAAAGCAAGCAGCAATCTAGTCATTGATCACTTTTGGATACAGATAAATTCACATATCATTTGAAAAAGTAATATTCTTGGGGTCCTAGCATCTGCTGCACTGACTTTGGTCCAAAAAAAAATACTCAGTTATGATTCTAGAACTTTCCTTGTGATGAAAAAGAGAAGTGGCTGCGGAGTTACGATTATAAAACCAAAGAAAATTGGATGCCAGTAATGTTAGCTAGCTAATGTTGACCAAACCCGGCAAAAGCTAAACTGGCCCTGTAGTATAGTCTACAGGGTTTTATAGGGTGTTTCTTGTTATGAACCCACAACTTAATGTGTTAGTGGTCAAACAAGGGCAGCCAAAGCTAGCTAGCTTTCTAGCTAAGGCGAAGCTAATGCTAGCAGGCCTAGGTTAAGACAACTGGCTATGACTAGTAACCTTCACTTTAGCTGGGCAGCACATAAACACAGCAACAAATGGAACAATAAAATGTAGCTTCATAGTAAGAAATACCTTATAAACTCAATAGTTTATATAAAGGATCCACAAAAAAACAGTTTGGCTTTTGTCAGTGGCGCTTGCATTAGCTATATTAGCTAGCTAACATTAGAGTCCAGCTATAGCTATCTAGCTGAGGTGGAACTAATGCTAACTGGCTGAGACTAGTTATCTTAATTTTAGCTGGGCAAGACATAAAAAATCAATAACTGGAAAAATAAAATGGGGCTTTATAGCAAAAAACACCCTATAAAATAGTTTAAAAGAAGGATCCACAAAAGACCAGTTTGGCTTTTGTCAGTGGTGCTAACGTTAGCTAGATTAGCTAGATTAGAGTCCCTAATTGGGTAAGAATTATAATAATCTTTTCAACTGTAGCCATTTCCTCTTCTCTTTCTCATCATAAGCAAAGTTCTAGAGTGATTTTTAGAAACACAGAACTCAGAAAAAGTTTACAAGTTTTAAGGTTGTAAATGGTTTTGTCTAATGAACATGATAAATGGAGGTACAGCTTTGGAACGGTGCGTAATGGGAGCAGGAGAAACATGCAAACTGAGCTTATCTGACTGTTAGGTTGGATGTAAATATCCATTTCTGGGGCCAAAACTATTTACAACCTTAAAACTTGTAAACCTTTTCTGAGTTCTGTGTTCCTAAAAAACTCCTAAAGAACTTCTGATGAGAAAGAGAAGATGAAATGGCTACGGTTGAAAAAATTATTTTTATTCTTACATTCTTATTCTTAAAAAGTGTTTAAATTCTTTTAGCTCTGCTTGTTAACACGTCTGGGTCTGAGTCTCTATCTCTAAGATATAATAAACACACCTTTAAACCACTGATCAGATCTATCTGAGAACTGTGTGGGTGTGGCTAATGAGCAGCTTGATTGACAGCTCTGTGTATAACAATCTTAGCCAGCTCTGCCCTCTCATACCGATTTAACATCATTATCCAGCTTTTATGTGATGATAACTGGACCAAAAAATATGAAATTAGTTTATTAATCAGTTAATTAAGAAAAGTCTTAGACAAACAGATGTTTTGTGTTTCCAAAAAGTTGGCACTGATGGACTCTAATGTTAGCAAGCTTGCTAATCTATCTCATGTTAGCACCACTGATAAAAGCCAAACATTTAACCAATTTTATAGGGGTTTTTTTGCTATAAACCCAAATTATTTTTTCAGTTATTGCTGTTTTGTTTTTATGTGCTGCCCAGCTAAAGTGAATATAACTAGTCTTAGCCAGTTTGCGTTGGTTCCACCTCAGCTAGATAGCTAGCTAGCTTTGGCAACTCTTGTTTGACTACTAACACGTTCAGATGTGGGTACATAACAAGAAACACCTTATAAAACCCTGTAGACTCTATTATGGGACTCTGCACAGGCCAAGTTTGCCAGTGTGTTCCAACAGCAAACAATACTGGCTAAGAATTGTAACTCACCACATCAACTGCAGCCTCTTCCTCTTCTCTTTCCCTTAGGGCTTTTTCACACCAGCACTAGTTAGCCCGGTTAAAACGGACTCTGGTTCGTTTGGTGCGGTTCGTTTTGGCAGGTGTGCAAACAGTAATCGCACTCGGGTGCGGACCAAAACAACCTCACAAAGACCCTCGAAATCAGGTGGTCTTGGTCCGGTTCCAAACGAACTCCGAAGCGATTCGTTTGTGGTGAGAATGTGATCCAACCTCGATCCAACCCAAGCATTAGGTGTACTCCACAAGTTTGATCTAAACATCTCCTGCAGCCAGGTGTGCTTTGCATTATGGGATGCGGCAGATGGCGTAAACAGAGAACTGGAGAACTGGAGCAGCTAACAGGGCGAGGACAATGAAGCGAGGTCTCTCTTGGACTAGCAGTGAGGGACGTTGTCTACTTGATGTTTGGAGTGAGCTGGGTGGTCTGCAGGTGGACTGTAGTTTGGTATATTATCAGATTATTATTACAGCTATGAACAGATGCTGTCTCTGCCTATGCTCCGTGATACGCTCTACAAGAAATGTGCAGTAGTTTGGGAAAACCGGATCTTCTCCCTGTGTTTACTTTCTTGCTCGCACGCCAGATAGTTCTGACCAATCAGAGGAGACAGCAAGCTCGCGTGGTTTGTTGGGACACATTTTGGTGGGTTTAGGTTTTTGCCTGTGAAAACAAACTTAACCGAGGAGGAAACGCTCCAAGTACACAAACACATTACCTGATCCAGACCAGTGAAACGAACTACAGGTGTGACTCAGCATGGTCAATTACCATTGTTGTTCTTGTGATCGTCATGGAAAAAAACAAGGATTTCTCTTGCATCAATTTCTCCGAACAAAAAAAGCAAGTGCTGCGAGATCAGCCACTGTTGTGAGGTCACACTGAGGGAAATAGAATGTGTCCGACAGCAGTGTTTATATCCCACTTCATGCGGACCCTCATAGGACAATTAATGATCACAGGACTTTTATTTATGATGCAACATGCTGTCCATTCATTCTTAAAAGCATGTCAGAATATAAGTCCTTCTTGGTTGTGCCGTAATAAAACTATCCATTTTTAGTACTTTATTTAATCTTAATCATTGATTCCAGTCAGTATTTAAATCAGACTCCTTGCTGCAGGTATATAAGCAAACAGCTAGCCATGCAGTCTCCTCTGGCTTAACATCAGGACAAACACTGTGGAGCTTTATAGCCGAGCAGCTGCATGCAGGCCTTACGTCACCAAACACAATGCTGAGCAATGGATAGAGTAAAGCTCCCCCACTGGACTCTGTGGAGTGGACAGATGTTCTGTGGAGAGACCAATCATGATTCTCTCATAGACGAGTCTAGGTTTGAAGAATACCCGGAGAACGTTACCTGCCTAACTGCACTGTGCTGACAGTAAAGTTTGGTTGAGGAGGGATAAAGATATGTGGTTGTTTTTCAACTGAGACACCTTAGTTCCAGTGAAGGGAAATCTTAATGCTCCAGACATTTTGGACAATCTTATGCTTCCAACTTTGTGGGAACAGTTTGGGATAGAATCTTCTCTGTTCCAGCATGACTGACTGTGTCCAAGTGGAGCTCCATACAGGTTGGTTGGGTTTGATGTGGAAGAACTTGACTGATCCAGTTAACAGTCCTGACCTCAACCCCATCCAACACCTTTTGAATGAACTAGAAGAGAGACTGTGAGCCTCTCGTTCAATGTCAGTGACTGACCTCAGAAATGTTCTTCTGGATGAAGTTCACTAGTCAGGTAGAAAGCTTTCCAGAAGAGCAGAAGCTGTCATAACTGCAATACAGATATTTACTGTATGTATTGCCTTACAAGATGTTTACAGGTTACAATTAATGAGACACATAAAGGGGAACAGTTTTATGAAGAGCAGGTCAAGAGAATGAATCCACACTTCTCACCGTTTGTCATTAGAGTTGTAATTAATCCAGCTCCTGATTTCTGAGAGGCACAATTCCAGATTACCAAGAGCGGTGTTACTAGGGGAATTTTTCAGAAGATGAATATGTGTGTCGTCAAGGTTAAAACGGCGAATGATCTTGCCTAGAGGGAGCATGCAAATAATGAACAATAAAGTACAATCAAGTACTGAGCCCTGTGGGACGCCATAAGCAGCAGTGCCCGGAGAGAGTAACAAATTGCTTATGATCTGTTAGATAGGAGGTGAACCGACCAAGAGCAGAGCCAACAATGCCCGGATCACTCAATCTAAAATAGAGGGAGGAACGGTTCACTGTGTCAAAGGCAGCGTCAAAGTCAAGAAGTACAAAAATGCTCAAAGCAGTCACCAATCATTTACAACCTTAAGCAGGGCTGTTTCAGTGTTACGATGTGGCTGAAAACTAGACTGCAATGGATGTAGAAGGTTATTAGATTTTAAAAAGACTTTGAGCTGGATTTCTGTCTAATAGAGTAGCCAGTTAGTGAGCATCTAACATTGGTGTTTATAATAGAGTGTGCAGTTACTGAACATCTAACAGTGGTGTTTCCACTAAAGTGGTCAGCATCCAACTGTGTTTCTACTAAAGTGGTCAACATCCAACTGTGGTGTTTCTAATAAAGTGTCCAGTTGGTGGACATCTAACATTGGTGTTTCTAATAAAGTGTCCAGTTAGTGAACATCTAACATTGGTGTTTATAATAGAGTGTGCAGTTACTGAACATCTAACAGTGGTGTTTATAATAAAGTGTGCAGTTACTGAACATCTAACAGTGGTGTTTCTACTAAAGTGGTCAGCATCCAACTGTGTTTCTACTAAAGTGGTCAACATCCAACTGTGGTGTTTCTAATAAAGTGTCCAGCTGGTGGACATCTAACATTGGTGTTTCTAATAGAGTAGCCAGTTAGTGAACATCTAACATTGGTGTTTATAATAGAGTGTGCAGTTACTGAACATCTAACAGTGGTGTTTCTACTAAAGTGGTCAGTTGGTGGACATCCAGTGTTGATGTTTCTAATAGAGTGGTCAGCTGGTGGACATCTGACCTTGGTCTTTCTAATAAAGTGGCCAGTTAGTGAACATCTATTATTAGTGTTTCTAATAAAGTGGCCAGTTAGTGGACATCCAACAATGGTGTTTATAATAGAGTGTGCAGTTACTGAACATCTAACAGTGGTGTTTCTACTGAAGTGTTCAGCATTCAACTGTGTTTCTACTAAAGTGGTCAACATCCAACTGTGGTGTTTCTAATAAAGTGTCCAGTTGGTGGACATCTAACATTGGTGTTTCTTATAAAGTGTCCAGTTAGTGAACATCTAACATTGGTGTTTATAATAGAATGTGCAGTTACTGAACATCTAACAGTGGTGTTTCTACTAAAGTGGACAGCATCCAACTGTGTTTCTACTAAAGTGGTCAACATCCAACTGTGGTGTTTCTAATAAAGTGTCCAGATGGTGGACATCTAACATTGGTGTTTCTAATAGAGTAGCCAGTTAGTGAGCATCTAACATTGGTGTTTATAATAGAGTGTGCAGTTACTGAACATCTAACAGTGGTGTTTCTACTAAAGTGGTCAGCATCCAACTGTGTTTCTACTAAAGTGGTCAACATCCAACTGTGGTGTTTCTAATAAAGTGTCCAGTTGGTGGACATCTAACATTGGTGTTTCTAATAAAGTGTCCAGTTAGTGAACATCTAACATTGGTGTTTATAATAGAGTGTGCAGTTACTGAACATCTAACAGTGGTGTTTCTACTAAAGTGGTCAGTTGGTGGACATCCAGTGTTGATGTTTCTAATAGAGTGGTCAGTTGGTGGACATCTGACCTTGGTCTTTCTTATAAAGTGGCCAGTTAGTGAACATCTATTATTAGTGTTTCTAATAAAGTGGCCAGTTAGTGGACATCTAACGTTGGTCTTTCTAATAAAGTGGCCAGTTAATGAACATCCAACTTTGGTGTTTCTACTAAAGTGGCCAGTTAGTGAACATCCAACATTGGTGTTTCTAATAAAGTATCCTGTTGGTGGACATCCAACATTGATGTTTCTAATAGAGTGGCCAGTTAGTGAACATCTAACATTGGTGTTTCTAATAAAGTAGCCAGTTAGTTAACATCTAACATTGGTGTTTCTAATAAAGTAGCCAGTTAGTTAACATCTAACATTGGTGTTTCTAATAAAGTAGCCAGTTAGTTAACATCTAACATTGGTGTTTCTAATAAAGTGTCCAGTTAGTTAACATCTAACATTGGTGTTTCTAATAAAGTGTGCAGTTAGTGAACATCTAACATTGGTGTTTCTAATAGAGTGTCCAGTTAGTTAACATCTAACATTGGTGTTTCTAATAAAGTGTGCAGTTAGTGAACATCTAACATTGGTGTTTCTAATAGAGTGTCCAGTTAGTGAACATCTAACATTGGTGTTTATAATATAGTGTGCAGTTACTGGCCATCTAACACTGGTGTTTCTAATAAAGTGTCCAGTTAGTGAACATCTAACATTGGTGTTTCTAATAGAGTGTGCAGTTATTGAACATATAACATTGATGTTTCTAACAGAGTGTCCAGTTAGTGAACATCTAACTTTGGTGTTTCTACTAAACTGGCCAGTTACTGAACATCCAACTGTGGTGTTTCTAATAAAGTGTCCAGTTGGTGGACATCTAACATTGGTGTTTCTAATAGAGTGTCCAGTTGGTGGACATCTAACATTGGTGTTTCTAATAGAGTGTCCAGTTAGTGAACATCTAACATTGGTGTTTCTAATAAAGTGTCTAGTTAGTGAACATCTAACATTGGTGTTTCTAATAAAGTGTCTAGTTAGTGAACATCTAACATTGGTGTTTCTGATAGAGTGTCCAGTTAGTGAACATCTAACATTGGTGTTTCTACTAAAGTGGCCAGTTGGTGGATATCTAACGTTGATGTTTCCAACAGGGTGGTCAGTTAGGGGACATATCAGGTTGATGTTTCTAAAAAAGTGGCCCTTATAAGAAGAAAAGCTTTAAGTGAAAGAATAGCCCTGGATCTGACTGATGTGAGGAAAATGAAAAGCCCACTCGGGGCAACACCTCCGCCCGAATGGAACTAAAGTAATAAATAAACTCTTTATTAGCTTTGCCGCGCTGCCATATGGCTCTCTAAAAGGCTGCAGGCTGGGTGGTTGATCGAATGAATCTGGGTAATGTATCAAGAGGCTGAGAACAAGAGCTGTACGCCACACTGAAATGAATGAGTACAGATTGAAAACTGGGAATTTTAGGGACTGCTAGCGTCATCGCAGCGATCAGACTTCTGCAGCCAGGAGGACGGGCCTGGTTTGCAGTTCTCTCACGGTTCCTCTGTTGACCGATCGCTTGCCATTTAATTAGACGACTTGCTGAAATCTCGGAACACACTCGACTGCAAATTCCTAAAGCTTTTCCGATTCTGAGCAGCCAGTGTTTATGAATTCGTCATGTACTCTGTTCACGGCCAGCTGTCCTTCTCTATGAGGGTTTGAGTCCAGAGCTCTGGGTGCAGAGCGTGACCTGGCATGAGTAAGAAAGGGCCTGAACTCACACGCATGGCACTGAACTAGAGTTCCAGACCTCTGCAGAGGCTGTACTTCCTGCATCAGCTGAGGAACTTAAACCTGCCCAAGGAGCTGAAGGTGCAGTTCTACACCACCACCATAGAGTCTGTCCTCACCGCATCCATCACAGTGTGGGGCAGCTCAGACACCAAACACCACACCCACAGACTGCAGCGCATAATCAGGTCTGCAGAGAGAACCATCGGTGTGAAGTTACCCTCCTTACCAGACCTGCACACGGCCAGAACCAGGAAACGGGCAGAGAACATCATCTGTGATCCGTCACACCCTGGACATCACCTGTTCCAGTATCTTCCCTCAGGTCGGCATTTTAGCCAGTTGAGGATCAAGACCTCCAAACTACAGAGAAGCTTCTACCCACACGCCATCACACTCATGAACATCTGAACATCACAACACTACATTCTGAATACAGTCTACTACATACATCCATATCCAGATGTTCTCTCACTCTTCTTTCTCTGTACAGTCTACTACACACATACATCCATATCCAGATGTTCTCTCACTCTTCTTTCTCTGTAGTCTATTACAAACATACATCCATATCCAGATGTTCTCTCACTCTTCTTTCTCTGTACAGTCTACTACATACATACATCCATATCCAGATGTTCTCTCACTCTTCTTTCTGTACTGCACTTTTTTTATCTGATAGTCTCAGATCACTCTGTATCACCGTCTCAACCAGTGACTCTTCTGTTCTTCATATTTATATCTATTTAATTCAGTCTGTACTGTCCTTCACTGCTGCACTCAGCACTTTACTCTAAATATACAACTCTGCACATGTTAAGTTTACAGTGTGTGTGTGTGTGTGTGTGTGTGTGTGTGTGTGTGTGTGTGTGTGTGTAGGTTGGGTGCGTTTGTTAATTCTGTAATGTCAGTTATCGTGCACTGTGAGCTACTGTAACCAAACATTAATTCCTTGTATGTGTGAGCATACTTGGCCAATAAAGTCAGATTTTGATGCTGATTCTGGAGTTCTATTAAGAGTAAACTGTTTAACGTGGAAATGGAAGTATGCTGGAAAAGGCTATATCTTGGCTACATCAGTAATTTTATCTATTATGTCTTATTTCAAGATTGTTGTAAAAATACGGCTGTAAAAATATTTGATTTTCAACTGTTTCTTACAGTTTATATAAATAAAAGTAACTGTAATAAATAAAAATTATAAGATAATTTTACATGTTTTGGAAAACTAATCCAGACATAATGCCTAAAACAAACTAACTAATCAGCCAATACCTTAAAACAAACACTCCATGTTAAATAATAATATAATATTTTTACTGTTTTCATTTCCAGATTTTCAGTTAATTGAACATCAAAGAAAATCTATTTAAATTTGAAATGTTTTGATATTTAGCTTTTTGATTATATTTCCAGAAATACAGTCAAGAATATCATTTATTTCTACAGTTGTTATGCTTTAAATCCACAGAACAGAGAGTAAAATATAAAACATGTTTGTGTGAGACTGAAATTGAGTGTTTATGTTAAACATCAAACAAAGCTTAAAAGAAAAATGTTTGAATATAATCAAGCAAGAGTGAATCAAAGAACAATGTCGGTGGTGATAAAGGAATGAAGGGATGAAGGAACATTGTTGGTGATGATTAAGGAATGAAGGAATGAAGGAACAGTGTTGGTGATGATAAAGGAATGAAAGGATGAAGGAACAATGTTGGTGGTGATAAAGGAATGAAGAGATGAAGGAACAGTGTTGGTGATAATAAAGGAATGAAGGGATGAAGGAACAGTGTTGGTGATGATAAAGGAATGAAGGGATGAAGGAACAGTGTTGGTGATGATAAAGGAATGAAGGGATGAAGGAACAGTGTTGGTGATAATAAAGGAATGAAGGGATGAAGGAACAGTGTTGGTGATGATAAAGGAATGAAGGGATGAAGGAACAGTGTTGGTGATGATAAAGGAATGAAAGGATGAAGGAACAATGTTGGTGATGATAAAGGGATGAAGGAACAGTGTTGTTGATAATAAAGTAATGAAGGAATGAAGGAACAGTGTTGGTGATGATAAAGGAATGAAGGGATGAAGGAACAGTGTTGGTGATAATAAAGGAATGAAGGGATGAAGGAACAGTGTTGGTGATGATAAAGGAATGAAGGGATGAAGGAACAGTGTTGGTGATAAAGTTATGAAGGGATGAAGGAACAGTGTTGGTGGTGATAAAGGAATGAAGGGATGAAGGAACAGTGTTGGTGGTGATAAAGGAATGAAGGGATGAAGGAACAGTGTTGGTGATGATAAAGGAATGAAGGAATGAAGGAGCAGTGTTGGTGATGATAAAGGAATGAAGGGACAAAGGAACAATATTGGTGATGATAAAGGAATGAAGGGATGAAGGAACAATGTTAGTGATGATAAAGGAATAAAGAGATGAAGAAACAGTGTTGGTGATGATAAAGGAATGAAGGGATGAAGGAACAGTGTTGGTGGTGATAAAGGAATGAAGGGATGAAGGAACAGTGTTGGTGATAATAAAGGAATGAAGGGATGAAGGAACAGTGTTGGTGATGATTAAGGAATGAAGGGATGAAGGAACAGTGTTGGTGATGATAAAGGAATGAACGCATAAAGAAACAATGACTCTGAGACTGTTTTGTGTGGGTGGGGCCAGAGAGACATCAGCCTTGTGATTGGCCAGGGGAATGGTTAGGGAAGCGTTACCCAGGATTAGAACCCAGTGTACATGGAGAGGAGAGAAATATGGTGAATTGTGTTGGTTAGTTATTAGTCAGTGGAACTTGGTCAGGGCTATTTCTTGCTGTTAATAGCATAAGCCATTATTTAAGGCATCGGGGCCACTAGGGGGCGCCCATAAGTTAGTTTTTTGTCTGATATTTTCTTTCAAAATTTATACAGCAGCAAGTTCAGGCTCGTTTCCACTGTCGAAACCTACAGTTGTTCAAAACAAAAGCTAAAACACAAAAGGCTAACTAGCTAGCCTCTACACTACATGGCCAAAAGTATGTGGACGGCTGTCCATCATAACCACATGAGCTTATTGGATATCAGGATACTCGAAGTACTCTTAAGACATTTTGTATAATTTGTTAAACATTGAACCTACCTTCTTATGTTAGCTAACCACATTCAGAGCTGGACATAATCTGATGTCTGCATGGATAGAGGTGAGGGGCGTAGGAGCCCCCCTGAGTAAAGAGTCTTTAGTGTCCAGAAAGTGTTCAAAAAGAGCTCTAACGGTAACAAGGAATGTCAGAGCGTGTAGGCTTGTTTACTTTCCTGTCTGCGAAGGCCATTCATAACCCATCGGCACTCTGGGTAAGGTGGTTTTGAGCCTTGAATGTGGAGTGCTGCGGTGTGGACAGAGTTATTGACAGTTTGGGGTCACGATGAGTCGAAACGCCTCCAAGTTATTCAGTATTTCATCTCAGGTTAAACTTTCTCCAAAACTTCTTCAATTTCATCATCAAGCTGAACAGAGAACAGTTTTAAAGTTTTATAACCAGAGCCACAGCTGCAGCTTCTGTTTTGTAACTAACATGAATTATTTTTATTTGTTTGGTCGAAGTTAACAATTCAGTGCCTCCACAAAGCTGACGTGAGCTTCCTATTTATTAGCTCCCAATCTGAATCCCATCTTGGCTGGCTACTCTCGCTTTGGCTCCCTTGTGGCACTCTATTTTATCTTTTGTAATAGAAATGATTAACACTTCATTCTTTTCACCAAACTCTTGGGTGATTGGACAAGTCTTCAGATGGATCCCTGGCATAGTTACAGTTGCTAGACTAGGAAGAACCAACTGGGTGAACCAGGTCGCTACAGCGCCACCCTGAGGCAGACCAAGGCTGCATCTCTAGTTAGTTAAGAAAACCAAAGACAGGTGCTTAGTGTTTTCTGATTAAAGCAGGTTAAACAAAGACCTGTACCTGAACATGCTTTTTTTGCTAACAGACAGCAGTATGATATAATTTTCAGGAACCCTGTAGAATTTAGATTTTGAGACATTCATTTGATTACTATATGATTTTTGTGGACCACTGAAGCAGGGCAAGGGAGGGAAACTCTGAGAAACTTGGGGCTGGAGTTCTGGGTGGCTTCGACTGCTGGGATTTGAAGCCAGGTCCCTCCCTGCCTAGCAAAGAGTGAGTAAGATTTTGAAAGAGATGGAGAAGCTGGGGAGGTGGTGGGGAGCGAATTTCGTCACAAGAAGGTTTGGGCAGAGGAGTGGTTTATGTAGAGCGTGTAACGATGTAGAGGAGAAGTTTGGGCGTGGACATTCTCCCAAACTTTTATGAGCTACAAAAGCTCAGAGCGCTGGAGCTACATGCTTAATAAGCTTGCAAGCCTGAATATCACAAATATGGTAAATATCTATGGTCAGATAAGCTACTGCGTGTGTCACGTCAATGGACAACTCATACACTACCGCTCAAAAGTTTGGGATCACAGTGAAATGTTCTTGTTTTAATGGAGTATCTTCTTCCTTAACACAACAATGGACTGACGGGTCTCTAAAGAAAGTTGTTTCTTTCTGGTCATTGTGAGTCGGTCAGCAAGCCATCAACTGCTGATCTTCAGATACTAAACTAACCTAGTTGTTCTGTTGTTCTCCCTTTTATACTCACTTATTAGTAGAATGTTTTTCAGCTGTGCATCAAAATTGATCAAGAGTGTCCTAACAACCAATTAGTCCAATAACATCCTTAACTTGGATTGGTGGTCGTACCAGGAGATTTAGACAGAGGACTGAGAATTGCTGATAATAGAACTATATGTAAAATAAGCCTCTATACAAAAATAGACTTTAATACAAACATTTGTATTCTTTAAAAATCATCTGATACACTTACATTAATTATGAAATGGACAATATTGTTTGTGAATTGCATGAAAATTGCATGAAATGAAATTCTAAAGTGATCCTAAACTTGAGCGACAGTGACTACATTTAAAAAAAAAAAAAAGGACCTACGTCGCTGCCACCTGCTTCGCCTGAATGCTTACAGCTTGAGTCACTTAGTAATTGATCTGTCCTCTTTCATAACACCAGCCCCGGACTGTGCTGACCTCACCGAGAGGGCAATGTGCTCCCATTGTGTCCGTTCCAGGTTCTGGCTCTGATCATTCTTTTTTATTGCCAAGTCTGCCTCAAGTCTCAGCCAAGCATGGCCCACAGGACTGTTTGGTCAGTAGGCCTGCCATAGGGTTATGTTAGGTTTGTGCTGATGAGAAGAATTGCATCGTGCAGGTCTGCAGTAAGGGAACCCATTACGCTCATTTTCTGTGTTGATCATTTTATTTTTGGGCTGTACTAGAATAGATTTACATACTGTTTTCCTCTAAACACAATGGGTCTGTCTCAAATCCTACTGAGCTCCTACATAGGCAGCATTTTACATCATAGTATGCGCTCACGACATGTAGACTGTCCCAATTCTTACATACCTTAAACATGCTGTTTACTGAGGAACCTTATTTAGACCTGATTTTAAGGAAGCATCGAACGCATCCTCAGCCGCTAAGACAATCCCATGATGCAACACAGGCTAATCTACGAGCAGTGAAGTGGTTTTAAAATGTGAGTTATTTTGATTCTCTCTGGAGTTTTAATGTGTTTCTGGTCATATAATCACAATAAACAGTATTTTATTATCAACTCTGTAACGAGTCCTTCACCATTTACACTTTTATACTCCAGACATTAGCATTTATGCTAGCAGATTTTTAAGCCTTGGGCTATTGTTTTGGATGCCGACTGGTAGCTTAGCAACCAGCTAAACCACCGGTCGCGTGCTGCAGTGGGCGGGAACAAGCCGTGACACAGTCTCTCTCTAACTAGAGCGTCTCAGTAATCTGTTTTATGAGGAGAGATGAGGAGAGAACACTGATACTTACACAGCTGCTACCTAGACAGCCTACTTAGACACTCACTAGGGTTTGAGACAGACCCCAATATGTCTGTCTGAAATGTCTTTAAGCCCAGCCTCCCCATGAGCCCAGTACCTTCTGATTAATCAGCTGCCAGAGCAGCATCCTGCTGCAAGTAATTCCCCCACTACATCATTATGTCTGATTTGCTGTATCAGTTTGAGACAAAGTCTGATCCTGTGTGGTAAAACAAGTTACACTATCAGTTAAAAGTTTGGACATACCCACTTGTTTTTTTCTTATTTGTGCTATTTTAATAGTAACAATATTAGTGAATAAGTGTGAGGAGATCAGAACTATAGAATAAGAGGTATGGAATTATTCCTGGAGCAGAATAAAACATCTGGTTGGGTTTAAAGAATGTTTAGAGGGTCTTTTAGAAATGAGCTCATTTGCTCTGATCCAGGTTTACATACTGTTAACATTCTGACCAGCAGCTTCATAAGAAGGAGCCACATGAGCTGCTTCTCTAACAGGACTGAAGAAGATAGTGTAGATGCTGAGATCTTGTTCTGATAAACATGTTTATGGGTTTTATAGCTCTTATAAAAATATACATTCTTATTTTTATATTTATATACAGTCAAATGTTTGTTTTAAACATACACTACCGCTCAAAAGTTTAGGATCACTTTAGAATTTCATTTCAAGCAATTTTTCATGCAATTTATGCAATTTTCATGCAATTAATAACGAAATATTGTCCATTTCACAATGAATGTAAGTGTATGAGATGATTTTTAAAGAATAAAAATGTTTGTATTAAAGTCTATTTTTGTATAGAGACTTATTTTGCATATAGTTCTATTATCAGCAATACTCAGTCCTCTGTCTAAATCTCCTGGTACGGCCACCAATCCAAGTTAAGGATGTTATTGGACTAATTGGTTGTTAGGACACTCTTGATCAATTGTGATACACAGCTGAAAAACATTCTACTAATAAGTGAGTATAAAAGGGAGAACAACATTCTAGGTTAGTTTAGTATCTGAAGATCAGCAGTTGATGGCTTGCTGACCGACTCACAATGACCAGAAAGAAACAACTTTCTTTAGAGACCCGTCAGTCCATTGTTGTGTTAATGAAGAAGATACTCCATTAAAACAAGAACATTTCACTGTGATCCCAAACTTTTGACTGGTAGGGTAGCAGATCCACCTTTGCCATCTAGTCATTTCAGTGAGGTCAGTATTTACTGCTCTAGGTCTTACCTACATTGAGTGAAGCCATGCCAAGGTTGTTGGTAGGCGGGCAATAAGGATTGTGTTACGAGATGACATCACTTTTTAACAGAGAAAAGGCTTGAATTCCAGGCGTTTCTATGCAGCTGAGGAAAGTGGTCTCTGTGGGAGAGAGTTTCTCTCTGAGGTGTGCTTTGAGCTTCATAACACTGGGGAGACCAAAGACAAATTCCAATTGTATTCGGACAGTAAACTTGCCCCATAAATATACAAGCATGCTAAACGACAAGCTAAATTCATATTAGAGATTACTTAACAACATAGATTGTTATGATGGCATGCTTTACTGTGATAATTAGTCATTTGTTATGCTCTTCCATCACTTGTTAGCTACATTAGCTTCGTAGCTCTAGTATAAAACTGAAGATACAAGCAAGTTGTGGCTGATTGACTACATTTAAAGTAAGAGGTAATTGTTTAGATGATCTTCTGGCTTAACTGGGACTTCCGGCACGTTACAACCACAAACCATTGAAAGGTTTCAGTGATGCTAAGCTAGTGCAGTCTGACCTCCACATGATCCTGAAGACTATTGATGATATTGACCGATCCTGGCAATAATGGCTGGCCACTCGGCAATCTGCACATAGGACATTATGGAGGAGCTATGAAACATACCTCTCTCTCTCTCTCTCTCTCTCTCTCTCTTTCTCTCTTTCTCAGATAAGCGATCAGGATGGTAGCAGTGGTCCGGATCGATGCGGACAGACCGAAGCGATGGAGGAGACGACTCCGGACCCAGAATTCGTGGACGTGGATCAGGGCCTGACTCTGGCATGCATTGCCTTCCTCTGTCTGCTGCTGGTGGCCATGATCATCCGCTGTGCCAAAGTCATCATGGACCCCTACAGCGCCATCCCCACCTCCACCTGGGAGGAGCAACACCTGGACGACTAGCACGCACAGGTACACACCCCCCCCCCCCCAAACAGGTCTGGGACGTTGGTAGCCGCCAATGATTAACACATCCAGTCTGAGTGAACAGTCTAGTGGCTGTGGAGGGATCATTCCTAGAGTTATAACCAAGGGCGTAGATTTGGGCTCAATATTGGAGAGGACACAATGTCCCCCCGCTCATCAGCCCCTCCCAAAAAAAGAAACAGAGAAGGATGTTTTAATGTTTAGAAATATATGGTCATATAAATGATAAAGGTAGGGTTAGCATGCCAGTTAATGCTAGATAACGTGGTTCACTAACATTAGTTGGCCTTAGTTTTAACAGTGGTTGCTCAGCAGCAGGTTTTCATTCACTGCTTGCTGGCGAGTTACTTTACTACCTATGACTTACGGTCTGGGAGGTGAAAACATCTCCTGATGTTGCTTCTCATTTTGGTGGCAAGATTATCTACAGAAGTGTCAAGTAACGAAGTACAAATACTTGGTTACCTTACTTAAGTAGAAATGTTGGTTATTTATACTTTATTGGAGTAATTATTATTCAGCTGACTTTTTACTTCTACTCCTTACATTCACACTCCATTATCAGTACTTTCTACTCCTTACATTTACACTCCATTATCAGTACTTTCTACTCCTTACATTTACACTCCATTATCAGTACTTTCTACTCCTTACATTTACACTCCATTATCAGTACTTTCTACTCCTTACATTTACACTCCATTATCAGTACTTTCTACTTCTTACATTTACACTCCATTATCAGTACTTTCTACTCCTTACATTTACACTCCATTATCAGTACTTTCTACTCCTTACATTTACACTCCATTATCAGTACTTTCTACTCCTTACATTTACAGTCCATTATCTGTACTTTCTACTACTTACATTTACACTCCATTATCTGTACTTTCTACTCCTTACATTTACACTCCATTATCTGTACTTTCTACTCCTTACATTTACACTCCATTATCAGTACTTTCTACTCCTTACATTTACACTCCATTATCAGTACTTTCTACTCCTTACATTTACACTCCATTATCAGTACTTTCTACTACTTACATTTACACTCCATTATCTGTACTTTCTACTCCTTACATTTACACTCCATTATCAGTACTTTCTACTCCTTACATTTACACTCCATTATCAGTACTTTCTACTCCTTACATTTACACTGCATTATCAGTACTTTCTACTACTTACATTTACACTCCATTATCTGTACTTTCTACTACTTACATTTACACTCCATTATCTGTACTTTCTACTCCTTACATTTACACTCCATTATCAGTACTTTCTACTCCTTACATTTACACTGCATTATCAGTACTTTCTACTCCTTACATTTACACTCCATTATCAGTACTTTCTACTCCTTACATTTACACTCCATTATCTGTACTTTCTACTCCTTACATTTTAAACATAGTCTCGTTACTCCTATTTCATTACAGTTTGTTTTTATTCATGTATATTTACATTACAGTAAAGATTATTGATAACATGTCTTTGAAGTTTGACTTCATTACAATACTTATAGACAACTAGTCATCATGTCTTCTGCTCCATGAAACACATGTTGATGTTCAGTAGTAACAGATATGCTTCTTTAATATATTTACATTGTATTAAACTACATTCATGTTCAATGGGTGTATATGCAGCTGAAACAGGAAGCCTAGCGCATCCCAAATTTATCAACATTAACATTTTAATATAACATTATAGTCATTATGGCTTTTAGAAGAATGGGGTTTTTGGGGAGGTGGGCTAGTACACTATAGACCCCTGTGGTGCGGCCTAAGCTTTTGTCCTTATTGGCATTTTTTTTTTCTTACATTACTTTTACTTTTATACTTTAAGTAGTTTTAAAATCAGTACTTTCTACTCCTTACATTTACACTCCATTATCAGTACTTTCTACTCCTTACATTTACACTCCATTATCAGTACTTTCTACTCCTTACATTTACACTCCATTATCAGTACTTTCTACTCCTTACATTTACACTCCATTATCAGTACTTTCTACTTCTTACATTTACACTCCATTATCAGTACTTTCTACTCCTTACATTTACACTCCATTATCAGTACTTTCTACTCCTTACATTTACACTCCATTATCAGTACTTTCTACTCCTTACATTTACAGTCCATTATCTGTACTTTCTACTACTTACATTTACACTCCATTATCTGTACTTTCTACTCCTTACATTTACACTCCATTATCTGTACTTTCTACTCCTTACATTTACACTCCATTATCAGTACTTTCTACTCCTTACATTTACACTGCATTATCAGTACTTTCTACTCCTTACATTTACACTCCATTATCAGTACTTTCTACTACTTACATTTACACTCCATTATCTGTACTTTCTACTCCTTACATTTACACTCCATTATCAGTACTTTCTACTCCTTACATTTACACTCCATTATCAGTACTTTCTACTCCTTACATTTACACTGCATTATCAGTACTTTCTACTCCTTACATTTACACTCCATTATCAGTACTTTCTACTACTTACATTTACACTCCATTATCTGTACTTTCTACTACTTACATTTACACTCCATTATCTGTACTTTCTACTCCTTACATTTACACTCCATTATCAGTACTTTCTACTCCTTACATTTACACTGCATTATCAGTACTTTCTACTCCTTACATTTACACTCCATTATCAGTACTTTCTACTCCTTACATTTACACTCCATTATCTGTACTTTCTACTCCTTACATTTTAAACATAGTCTCGTTACTCCTATTTCATTACAGTTTGTTTTTATTCATGTATATTTACATTACAGTAAAGATTATTGATAACATGTCTTTGAAGTTTGACTTCATTACAATACTTATAGACAACTAGTCATCATGTCTTCTGCTCCATGAAACACATGTTGATGTTCAGTAGTAACAGATATGCTTCTTTAATATATTTACATTGTATTAAACTACATTCATGTTCAATGGGTGTATATGCAGCTGAAACAGGAAGCCTAGCGCATCCCAAATTTATCAACATTAACATTTTAATATAACATTATAGTCATTATGGCTTTTAGAAGAATGGGGTTTTTGGGGAGGTGGGCTAGTACACTATAGACCCCTGTGGTGCGGCCTAAGCTTTTGTCCTTATTGGCATTTTTTTTTTCTTACATTACTTTTACTTTTATACTTTAAGTAGTTTTAAAATCAGTACTTTTACACTTTTACTGAAGTAAAAAGCTTCAGTTGATACTTCAGCTTCTACAGAAGTATTTTAAAACCCTAGTATCTATGCTTCTACCTGAGTAATGAATGGGAATACTTTTGACACCTTTGGATATCTACAAAGAAGTGAACGTGTTGGTATGACGTGGAAAGTAAGAACGTTATCTCAAAGACTACATTTTCACCAGTGTACAAAGGTGTCAAAGGTATTCACATTCATTACTGAGGTAGAAGTATAGATACTAGGGTTTAAAAATAATTCTGTAGAAGCTGAAGGTTTGCCAATGCTTACAATAGCACTGCGCCTTTGTGCTGCTTGTTAATGTTGGAGTGGAGTTGATAATGGATTGCAACACTGCCAACTAGTGGTCAGAGGTTTAAACACAGCACACAATGATTCACTGTCTGCCAGGAATGTGTGTATTGATACTATGTTTTTGAGAATCGATACAGTATCACAAAACATAACATCCTGATATTTGATATTTCAATATTTTCTTACACCCCTATCCACAATATCATTCTGTCTTCCAGAAGCACCTTCTCCAGGATGATGGTCCAAGGAGCATCAGCTGAAAGCACACCAACTAGGGATTCTCACAACTCTGAAACTACCTACAGCCTCCAAGCCAGGTCTGGGTCCAGCTGAGCAGAGGCCCAGTCCAGCCGGAACAATCCAATACCGGCCAGCCCACGCGAGAGGCCCCAAGCTGCTTCCAGAGCGGCTATCGATAAGAAGAATGGGCGCAACTTCACTCCCGCACACTTAAACACAAGCGAGCGCGGTGAGGAAGAGCGAGCGCCGCTGTACGCCTGCGTGAGTTTCCATTTATCTTTCGAGGGCACCTTTTGGTTTCGTACATTTTTCTAATAATCATGATGGATGAACCGTACAAGTATCGAGTATGCCACGCATTGGAGCGTCGCCTGGCTCCGAGGCATGCTGACAAAGGCGGCCTCGTAAGAGGAGCTCGGCTTAGAAATAGTGGCATACCGTGTCTGTTTACAACGCCGAGACAATAGTGGCTCTGTCAGAACGAACGCCTTTCAGGATACACAATGGACGGTGCTTTCTAGGAATGCCAGAACGGGACTCTTAGCTGAGCGTCAGTCACAAGGTAACTTCCCTTTACTTTTAAAGGAATACTTTGGCATATAAATAAACTAGCACAGTTATTTTTGCCTTTATTTGAAATGTAGCTGACCAAACAAGACATGCCGAGTGTGTGAAGTTTACTTTTTCGGCTTTGCGCCACAGCTGTGAGGCTAATGTAGCTAACGAGTACTGGAAGTTTATACCCAAGCAGTTAGCATGTGGTGTTAAATCATTTCGGTAACACTTCCTCTGAATCCTGTACTGATGATGCATTATAAATACATTAATAAAGTTATATGATAATAAGGGCCTTATGAAACAAGACATATAGACATTGTATAACTGCTCTTAAGTAGTTGTAATTACATGCATAATTCACAAATACAAGATTTCCGAAAGTCAGACTATACAATGCATTATCTGTTTATAAGAACATTGTATACAGTAATGTTATAGAGTGTTATAACAGGTAATTATAGGCGTTTAGTAAAAATAGATAATTATAAATACAGCACTTACAGGAAGAAGTGAGCAAAGCCTTAAAGAACCTTCAAAATATATCAGTGTTATAGTGTTCTTATGAACAGATGTTATAATGAGTTATGAAACTAAAGAAGATAGTGTAGATGCTGAGATCTTGCTCTGATAAACAGGTTTGGAGGTTTTATAGCTCTTATAAATAATATACATTTTAATTATTTATTTAAATTATAAAATCTTGGTAACTAATACAATAATATAAGACACATTAAAGGGTAAGCACCACTTATGGACACCCCAGGTGATTTCATTGTTTTAGATACTGAAAATATATAAACATGACTCAAAATGAAATTCGAAAGATTTACAAAAGTCAGATTATACAATGCATTATCTGTTTATAAGAATATTCTATACAGTAATGTTATAGAGTGTTATAACAGGTAATTACAGGTGTTAAGTGAAAAAGAGATCAGTATAAATACAACACTTACAGGAAGGAGTGAGCAAAGATAACTTAAAAAACCCTGAACATATATCAGTGTTATAGTGTTCTTATGAACAGATGTTATAATGAGTTATGAAACTGAAGAAGATAGTGTAGATGCTGAGATCTTGCTCTGATAAACAGGTTTGAAGGTTTTATAGCTCTTATAAATAATATACATTTTAATTATTTATTTAAATGATAAAATATTTTGTTTTTTCTAATCATAAAATATTAGTCTTGGTAACTAATACAATAATATAAGACACATTAAAGGGTAAGCATCACTTATGGACACCCCTGGTGATTTCATTGTTTTAGATACTGAAAATATATAAACATGACTTAAAATTAAATTCGAAAGATTCGAAGTCAGACTATACAATGCATTATCTGTTTATAGGAACATTGTATACATTAATGTTATAGAGTTTTATAACAGGTAATTATAGGTGGTTAGTAAAAATAGATCATTATAAATACAGCCAGCGAGCAAAGCCAGCTTAAAGAACCCTAAAAATTTAGCAGAAATTTGCAATACATACATAACATACATGTTTATAGTGTTCTTATAAACAGATGTTATAATGCGTTATGAAACCTGACATTATGAAGTCTTACAGTCTTGTTTTATAAGGTCACGCATGTCAGTATAGATATGTCTAAGCACATCATACAAGTTCATAACAGCCATTATAAGTAGAGATGGAAAGATTGATCGCCTATGTATCGGTGATCAGCCGATATTTCTCCAATTTAGCCGATTCCAAGAGCTGATCGATGGCGTTAAAACAAATTAGCTAAATTTCTGTATTTCCAGCTAGCGTTTCATTGAAACACCCTCCGGTCAGGTCCTTGCAATTCCTATTTGAACCACTAGGTGGAAATACATACCCTTTTATTTTTGATATGTGCTGGTTGAAAATATGTCGTCCGTCTGGCAGTGTTTTACCGTATGTGATGCAGACTCATCCAGAACGTTCTGTAAAATTAGTCAAATCAGCGTGTCTCGTTGAGGAACCAAAACAAAGACATTTAACTCTATTAATCTGATCTGGCATTTAAGAGTACACCACGCAGCTGAATACAGTGAGTATCAGTAAACAGCAGAGCTAGCACGCACAGCTAACACAAAACTAATTACCCAGAACACCTACAGACCAGATCTGACCGGTACGAACAGAAGAGCAGCAACAATTCAAGATCTACATTTAATGATTTCAGTTTTTTGTTTAAAATAATCAGAGTCTACGTTTAATGACTGCAGTTTTGACTGCATTTATTTAATTAGCTTTTTTCATTTTAAATTAAGGGTCTAAATTGAATGATTGCAGTATTGGTGATATTTGCTTGATTTACTTTGTTTATTTACTGTTAATTTAGTTTAAAAACATTAAGCTGTTTCATATGAGCTCGTTAAAAATCGTAATAAACCAGTTTAGACCATGTTTCATGATTTGCTTGCGCTAATAACTACATGTAGCCCTGCCATGGCATATAGCCCCGCCCTCGATCGGTATCGGCTATCAGTAGATTGTGCTGAAAGGTGATCGGCAATCGGAATCGGCCTCAAAAACGCTGATCAGTCCATCTCTATTTATAAGGCATTATGTATGTCATATGCCAATTCATAATGTACTTACTAAAACATAATAATTACAGGATTCATTTCTTATACACTTATTATTTATGAGGTTATTCGGACCCTGTGTGACTTACTTGACTTTGAAAATTGGTGAAAGTATTGTACTATATTGTATAGCTATTCATTATTGACTATTGAGTAAAAGAAAAATATAATAAAAATGTAATAATTAAATTAATAACTATAACAGCTCACAATTTATATGGGAAGCAATGTCTAGCAAGTCACCAACAACGTGGAGGCCATCTCTCTCTTGCCTCTCCGTGCTATGTGCAGTGAAACTAGTAAAACATCTGATCAGTTATTGTCTGATGTTAGCTGTGTGAAGACAAGAACATGACGAAAAGTACACCATCAGTCAAAAGTTTGGGCACACACAAAGGTTCTTTCTTATTTATATCATTCTAATAGTAATAATATTAGTGAATAACTGTGAGGAGATCAGAACTATAAAATAAGAGGTATGGAATTATTTCTGGAGCAGAATGAAACATCTGGTTGGGTTTAAAGAATGTTTAGAGGGTCTTTTAGAAATGAGCTCATTTGCTCTGATGCAGGTTTACATACTTTGAACATTCTGACCAGCAGCTTCATGAGAAGGAGCCACATGAGCTGCTTCTCTAACAGGACTGAAGAAGATAGTGTAGATGCTGAGATCTTGTTCTGATAAACAGGTTTGGGGGTTTTATAGCTCTTATAATTAATATACATTCTCATTTTTAGATTTAAATACAGTCAAATGTTTGTTTTAGTAAGATTTGTGTACATGGGCTCCAACTTTACTATTTCAACACGTCTTCCAACACATTCACATCCAAACATCTTCATCACTATAATCATATATACTTAGTCAATTGCACCCAAACTTTTGACTGGTCCTGTATCTGAAATCAGTAGCATGGGCAGTGCTTAGCCATAGCTATGTTAGCCTTGCGGCTCCATTGCAAAGCTAAAGAAGTGAAGGTCTGGTGTGTCGTTGTTGGTTAACAGTGCGTGAGGAAGCGAGCGGTGTACGTTTGATTTTGTTGGCGAAACTCTTCCTTTAAATTTGCTCTCTTTTCTGCATCAGCTCGAACAATCGGCCACTTCCTCGGTCCCTCTGTTGTCCTTGAGCCATGTGTCGGTTCGCGTATGTACTTGCAGAGAATTATAATCCTAACTGCATGTTATCAAGTGCCTCAGCTGAACGTACAAAGATCGAATCGCTTCTGTTCTCTCCGGTTTTTACAAGCGAGAAGCAGCACGCGATCGAGAAGAAACAGAAACAGAAGAAGACTGTCAGATCGACTGTGCTACATCTCGCCTGTGTGTTCTTCAGCATAATAAAAACGATGAACTGAAGGCCGTGTCTTTGTTTTAAATCTTAATTCGGAACAAAAGGATGGGCAGCCAGGGAACGTTGGGTGCCTGGTTTGGTCGCCTCTGGATTCCATCTCTGCTTTTTGCAGATGATGTGGTCCTGCTGGCATCATCAAGCCGTGACCTCCAGCTCTTGCTGGATCAGTTTGCAGCCGGGTGTGAAGCGGCTGGGATGAAAATCAGTAAATCCGTGACCATGGTCCTCCGTCGGAAAAAGGTGGAGCGCCCTCTCCAGATTGGAAATGATCTCCTGCCTCAAGTGGACGAGTTGAAGTATCTCAGGGTCTTGTTCACGAGTGAGGGAAGGAAGGATGGAGCGGGAGGTTGACAGGCGGGTTGGTGCAGCGTCTGCAGTGATGTGGGCTCTGTACTGGTCTGTCCTGGTGAAGAGAGAGCTGAGCCAAAAGGCAAAGCTCTCGATTTACTGGACAATCTACATTCCTACTCTCACCTATATGGTCAAGAGCTCTGGGTAGAGTTTTCTTCATGTGGTGTCGGGTCTCACCCTTAGAGATAGATTGAGAAGCTTGATTATACGGGGGAGACTCAGAGTCGAGTCGCTACTTCACATCGAGAGGAACCAGCTGAGGTAGTTTGGGCATCTGGTTAGGATGCCTACTGGATGCCTCCCTGTGGAGGTGTTCCAGACATGTCCGACCACGAGGACACCCCGGGGAAGACCCAGGACAAGCTGGAGGGATTATATCTCTCGGCTGGCCTGGGAACACCTCAGTATCCCTCCGGAGGAGCTAGAGGAGGTGGCTGGAGAGAGGGAAGTCTGGGTTTCTCTGCTTAGACTGCTGCCCCTGCGACCCCGATCCCAGAAATAAGCGGAAGATGATGGATGGAGGGATGGATGGATGGAAGGTCCCATTAATCAACAAATAATCATTAATGATGATAGTGTACATGCTGAGATCTTGTTCTGATAAACAGGTTTGGGCGTTTTACAGCTCTTATAAAAATATACATTCTCATTTTTATATTTAAATACAATAAAATGTTTTTTTAGAACCATAAATGATTAGTCAGGGTAACTAATTCAATAATAAGACACATTTAAAGACTAAACACCACTTATGGACACCCCTGGCGATTTTACATTGTTTTAGATACTGAGAACATATAAACATGACTTAAAATGAAATTCGCTGCTTAATTTGCTTTAAAACTGACGATTTTAATTAAATTGACAGAAAAACCTGAGCTCGCTACAGAAACTCCTGACCGCTACCGTGTGACATCACTGGTGGACAACAGTGAACAGCTCTGCGGTACAACAGCATTAAGACTGACTGGGACTGAGAATGTTCCAGAGCTGCTTCTTCAGATTCTGATAATATTTCTGAATTTAAATCTGAAAGACCTGTAATGTAGATATAGACCACCATATCACTTAGTCCTGAGACTTTTAGACCACCATATCACTTAGTCCAGATACTTTTAGACCACCATATCACTTAGTCCTGATACTTTTAGTCAAACCACACCCACAACAGCAGCTCATCCTGAGTGTAAAGAGTATCTAGATAAATAATCAACATTATTCATGACAACAGCCTAGCAACCAGCCTAGCAACCAGCTACACTCAGATATAGAGGAACAGTTATTGTAGTAAATATGATTAAAGTGGAACTCGCTCTCATACGACTCTATACATCTTCATAACTCAGCTACGTTAGCTTAGCATAGCTTGAACCAGCAAACTTAACAAGTGAAGCTAACGTTAGCTAACATCAGCTAAAGCAGGCTCAGTAACTGAGCTTACCTGGTTTACCTCCATGTACACGGAGGCTCTTGAACTCCTCTCACTGGTTTCCTTACACGCCCATATTGTTGGAACACCATCAGACTTAAGATCCAGTCGTCGTGTAAGCCTACGTCCCATAGTCGAGATAATCTACAGACGTGAAATGATCTACAGATGACGGAGTGAGAGGACGCTTCTTTCCACTGTGTCCGTTTAAAGTTTAAATTTTTATTAAAAATAAACGTTTTCTGACTTTTAATAATCACAAGTTAGGATCTCAACTTCAGCTCTATTTATGTGTTTGATATTTTCATGTTAACCTTTAAATATCGTCACTGTCCCAAAGAAAAGAATCTCCAAAACAGCAACCTTACAGGAGAGGCCAAAAACTTATTTCACTTTTAATGTAAGTCAATGGAACCAGAATTATTTCCGAGTCATACTGGAGCATTTCTTTTAGTCCATTCATCATTAGATTTTTATACAATGCAAAAGCCAGCTGTTGCTTTTAAAGGATGTAGAAAAACAAAAATGACCGAAATGGTCCTTAAACATGATCATGATACATGTTTTTCTTTGGACAGTGAAGATATGTTTAGGTAAGCTGTTTTATTTCTAGCCTTCAGGCCAGCGTCCTCCTCCCTCACACTGGAGAGAAAGAGACGACCAAACTATCTGCCAATACTGCGAGATCACTTGGCGTACGAAAATAGGACGCTTTCTTCTGAGCACTGCCTTTTAGAGGCACTTCAGAAAGGCAGCTCGCCTTGCAGACAGCAGGTAGCCCCCTTGATATCTCTCACCAAGGTTCCAAATCCCCCCCGTCCCTGACATTTCACACTCGCATGGAGCTTCGATGGATGTATAAGCACAGGGCTAATTAAAGCATCAGGCTTTTTGATATGCGGGTGAGCAGCGGGGCCTCGTGCGATTACTGCTAAGCTCACTGTCTGAGCCAATCAAGGCCCCGCCTGGCGTAGCGCTCACGAACCCCAGCACTCCACTGAGAATTCACACCCTGCATTAAACCGAGAAGCCAGTTTTTCACTCACTTGACAAACCTTGACAAACACAGGACAGATAAAAACTAGCTCCTGATCAGCAGAGTCCCATTAGGAGTGAGGAAAACAAGCAGCTAGCAAGACTAGCGTGACAGTTAGCGCAGCTATACACTGAAAATGTGGGTAATTTGTTGGAATTAGGGAGAATACTGTCAAAATGTCTAGTTACCCTTACAATAAATAAGTATTTTTACGTTTATTTTATTTAGTAAGCTTAAGTAATGTTGAAGTATATTTCCCAAGTATGCTTTTTGTAGTTAGCATATCATTGTACTGGTAGTACATTTGTATATGGGTGATTCTTCAATTAACCCAAGTACACTTACCCAGTAAAACCCAAGTACACTTACCCAGTTTAACCCAAGTACACTTACCCAGTATAACCCAAGTACACTTACCCAGTTTAACCCAAGTACACTTACCCAGTTTAACCCAAGTACACTTACCCAGTAAAACCCAAGTACACTTACCCAGTAAAACCCAAGTACACTTACCCAGTAAAACCCAAGTACACTTACCCAGTATAACCCAAGTACACTTACCCAGTAAAACCCAAGTACACTTACCCAGTATAACCCAAGTACACTTACCCAGTAAAACCCAAGTACACTTACCCAGTATAACCCAAGTACACTTACCCAGTATAACCCAAGTACACTTACCCAGTATAACCCAAGTACACTTACCCAGTATAACCCAAGTACACTTACCCAGTAAAACCCAAGTACACTTACCCAGTATAACCCAAGTACACTTACCCAGTATAACCCAAGTACACTTACCCAGTATAACCCAAGTACACTTACCCAGTTTAACCCAAGTACACTTACCCAGTAAAACCCAAGTACACTTACCCAGTTTAACCCAAGTACACTTACCCAGTATAACCCAAGTACACTTACCCAGTTTAACCCAAGTACACTTACCCAGTAAAACCCAAGTACACTTACCCAGTTTAACCCAAGTACACTTACCCAGTTTAACCCAAGTACACTTACCCAGTAAAACCCAAGTACTCTTACCCAGTATAACCCAAGTACACTTACCCAGTTTAACCCAAGTACACTTACCCAGTATAACCCAAGTACACTTACCCAGTTTAACCCAAGTACACTTACCCAGTATAACCCAAGTACACTTACCCAGTTTAACCCAAGTACACTTACCCAGTATAACCCAAGTACACTTACCCAGTTTAACCCAAGTACACTTACCCAGTATAACCCAAGTATACTTACCCAGTTTAACCCAAGTACACTTACCCAGTATAACCCAAGTACACTTACCCAGTAAAACCCAAGTACACTTACCCAGTAAAACCCAAGTACACTTACTCAGTATAGCCCAAGTACACTTACTCAGTATAGCCCAAGTACACTTATCCAGTATAACCCAAGTACACTTACCCAGTAAAACCCAAGTACACTTACCCAGTAAAACCCAAGTACACTTACCCAGTATAACCCAAGCATACTTACCCAGTAAAACCCAAGTACACTTACCCAGTATAACCCAAGTACACTTACCCAGTATAACCCAAGTACACTTACTCAGTATAGCCCAAGTACACTTACCCAGTAAAACCCAAGTACACTTACTCAGTATAGCCCAAGTACACTTACCCAGTAAAACCCAAGTATACTTACCCAGTATAACCCAAGTACACTTACCCAGTATAACCCAAGTACACTTACTCAGTATAGCCCAAGTACACTTACCCAGTAAAACCCAAGTACACTTACTCAGTATAGCCCAAGTACACTTACCCAGTAAAACCCAAGCATACTTACCCAGTATAACCCAAGTACACTTACCCAGTATAACCCAAGTACACTTACCCAGTTTAACCCAAGTACACTTACCCAGTTTAACCCAAGTACACTTACCCAGTAAAACCCAAGTACACTTACCCAGTATAACCCAAGTACACTTACCCAGTATAACCCAAGTACACTTACCCAGTATAACCCAAGTACACTTACCCAGTTTAACCCAAGTACACTTACCCAGTATAACCCAAGCATACTTACCCAGTATAACCCAAGTACACTTACCCAGTATAACCCAAGTACACTTACTCAGTATAGCCCAAGTACACTTACCCAGTAAAACCCAAGTACACTTACTCAGTATAACCCAAGTACACTTACCCAGTATAACCCAAGTACACTTACTCAGTATAGCCCAAGTACACTTACCCAGTAAAACCCAAGTATACTTACCCAGTATAACCCAAGTATACTTACCCAGTATAACCCAAGTACACTTACCCATTAAACCCAAGTATACTTACCCAGTATAACCCAAGTACACTTACCCAGTAAAACCCAAGTACACTTACTCAGTAAAACCCAAGTACACTTACCCAGTATAACCCAAGTACACTTACCCAGTTTAACCCAAGTACACTTACCCAGTATAACCCAAGTACACTTACCCAGTTTAACCCAAGTACACTTACCCAGTATAACCCAAGTACACTTACCCAGTTTAACCCAAGTACACTTACCCAGTATAACCCAAGTACACTTACCCAGTAAAACCCAAGTACACTTACCCAGTAAAACCCAAGTACACTTACTCAGTATAGCCCAAGTACACTTATCTAGTATAACCCAAGTACACTTACTCAGTAAAACCCAAGTACACTTACCCAGTATAACCCAAGTACACTTACCCAGTAAAACCCAAGCATACTTACCCAGTAAAACCCAAGTACACTTACCCAGTATAACCCAAGTACACTTACCCAGTATAACCCAAGTACACTTACTCAGTATAGCCCAAGTACACTTACCCAGTAAAACCCAAGTACACTTACTCAGTATAGCCCAAGTACACTTACCCAGTAAAACCCAAGTATACTTACCCAGTATAACCCAAGTACACTTACCCAGTATAACCCAAGTACACTTACTCAGTATAGCCCAAGTACACTTACCCAGTAAAACCCAAGTACACTTACTCAGTATAGCCCAAGTACACTTACCCAGTAAAACCCAAGCATACTTACCCAGTATAACCCAAGTACACTTACCCAGTTTAACCCAAGTACACTTACCCAGTTTAACCCAAGTACACTTACCCAGTAAAACCCAAGTACACTTACCCAGTATAACCCAAGTACACTTACCCAGTATAACCCAAGTACACTTACCCAGTTTAACCCAAGTACACTTACCCAGTAAAACCCAAGTACACTTACCCAGTATAACCCAAGCATACTTACCCAGTATAACCCAAGTACACTTACCCAGTATAACCCAAGTACACTTACTCAGTATAGCCCAAGTACACTTACCCAGTAAAACCCAAGTACACTTACTCAGTATAACCCAAGTACACTTACCCAGTATAACCCAAGTACACTTACTCAGTATAGCCCAAGTACACTTACCCAGTAAAACCCAAGTATACTTACCCAGTATAACCCAAGTATACTTACCCAGTATAACCCAAGTACACTTACCCATTAAACCCAAGTATACTTACCCAGTATAACCCAAGTACACTTACCCAGTAAAACCCAAGTACACTTACCCAGTAAAACCCAAGTACACTTACTCAGTAAAACCCAAGTACACTTACCCAGTATAACCCAAGTACACTTACCCAGTTTAACCCAAGTACACTTACCCAGTATAACCCAAGTACACTTACCCAGTTTAACCCAAGTACACTTACCCAGTATAACCCAAGTACACTTACCCAGTTTAACCCAAGTACACTTACCCAGTATAACCCAAGTACACTTACTCAGTATAACCCAAGTACACTTACCCAGTAAAACCCAAGCATACTTACCCAGTATAACCCAAGTACACTTACCCAGTATAACCCAAGTACACTTACCCAGTATAACCCAAGTACACTTACTCAGTATAGCCCAAGTACACTTACCCAGTAAAACCCAAGTACACTTACTCAGTATAACCCAAGTGCACTTACCCAGTAAAACCCAAGTGCACTTACCCAGTAAAACCCAAGTACACTTACCCAGTATAACCCAAGTACACTTACCCAGTATAACCCAAGCCTACTTACCCAGTAAAACCCAAGTACACTTACCCAGTAAAACCCAAGTATACTTACCCAGTATAACCCAAGTACACTTACCTAGTATAACCCAAGTACACTTACCCAGTATAACCCAAGTACACTTACCCAGTATAACCCAAGTACACTTACCCAGTATAACCCAAGTACACTTACCCAGTATAACCCAAGTATACTTACCAGTATAACCCAAGTACACTTACCCAGTATAACCCAAGTACACTTACCCAGTATAACCCAAGTACACTTACCCAGTATAACCCAAGTATACTTACCCAGTATAACCCAAGTACACTTACCCAGTATAACCCAAGTATACTTACCCAGTTTAACCCAAGTACACTTACCCAGTATAACCCAAGTACACTTACCCAGTATAACCCAAGTACACTTACCCAGTATAACCCAAGCCTACTTACCCAGTAAAACCCAAGTACACTTACCCAGTATAACCCAAGTACACTTACCCAGTATAACCCAAGTACACTTACCCAGTAAAACCCAAGTACACTTACCCAGTATAACCCAAGTACACTTACCCAGTATAACCCAAGTACACTTACCCAGTAAAACCCAAGTACACTTACCCAGTTTAACCCAAGCATACTTACCCAGTTTAACCCAAGTACACTTACCCAGTATAACCCAAGCATACTTACCCAGTATAACCCAAGTACACTTACCCAGTATAACCCAAGTGCACTTACCCAGTATAACCCAAGTACACTTACCCAGTATAACCCAAGCATACTTACCCAGTATAACCCAAGTACACTTACCCAGTATAACCCAGTACACTTACCCAGTATAACCCAAGTACACTTACCCAGTTTAACCCAAGTACACTTACCCAGTAAAACCCAAGTACACTTACCCAGTATAACCCAAGCATACTTACCCAGTATAACCCAAGTACACTTACCCAGTATAACCCAAGTACACTTACCCAGTTTAACCCAAGTACACTTACCCAGTAAAACCCAAGTACACTTACCCAGTATAACCCAAGCATACTTACCCAGTATAACCCAAGCATACTTACCCAGTATAACCCAAGTACACTTACCCAGTATAACCCAAGTACACTTACCCAGTATAACCCAAGCATACTTACCCAGTATAACCCAAGTACACTTACCCAGTATAACCCAAGCATACTTACCCAGTAAAACCCAAGTACACTTACCCAGTATAACCCAAGTACACTTATCCAGTATAACCCAAGCATACTTACCCAGTAAAACCCAAGTACACTTACCCAGTATAACCCAAGTACACTTATCCAGTATAACCCAAGTACACTTACCCAGTATAGCCCAAGCATACTTACCCAGTATAACCCAAGTACACTTACCCAGTATAACCCAAGCATACTTACCCAGTAAAACCCAAGTACACTTACCCAGTATAACCCAAGTACACTTATCCAGTATAACCCAAGCATACTTACCCAGTATAACCCAAGTACACTTACCCAGTATAACCCAAGCATACTTACCCAGTATAACCCAAGCATACTTACCCAGTATAACCCAAGTACACTTACCCAGTATAACCCAAGTACACTTACCCAGTATAACCCAAGTATACTTACCCAGTATAACCCAAGTACACTTACCCAGTAAAACCCAAGTACACTTACCCAGTAAAACCCAACTACACTTACCCAGTAAAACCCAAGTACACTTACCCAGTAAAACCCAAGTACACTTACCCAGTTTAACCCAAGTACACTTACCCAGTAAAACCCAAGTACACTTACCCAGTTTAACCCAACTACACTTACCCAGTATAACCCAAGCATACTTACCCAGTATAACCCAAGCATACTTACCCAGTATAACCCAAGTACACTTACCCAGTATAACCCAAGCATACTTACCCAGTAAAACCCAAGTACACTTACCCAGTATAACCCAAGTACACTTATCCAGTATAACCCAAGCATACTTACCCAGTATAACCCAAGTACACTTACCCAGTATAACCCAAGCATACTTACCCAGTATAACCCAAGCATACTTACCCAGTATAACCCAAGTACACTTACCCAGTATAACCCAAGTACACTTACCCAGTATAACCCAAGTACACTTACCCAGTAAAACCCAAGTACACTTACCCAGTAAAACCCAACTACACTTACCCAGTAAAACCCAAGTACACTTACCCAGTAAAACCCAAGTACACTTACCCAGTTTAACCCAAGTACACTTACCCAGTAAAACCCAAGTACACTTACCCAGTTTAACCCAACTACACTTACCCAGTATAACCCAACTACACGTACCCAGTATAGCCCAAGTACACTTACCCAGTTTAACCCAAGTACACTTACCCAATATAACCCAAGTACACTTACCCAGTAAAACCCAAGTACACTTACCCAGTATAGCCCAAGTACACTTACCCAGTTTAACCCAAGTACACTTACCCAGTTTAACCCAAGTACACTTACCCAGTAAAACCCAAGTACACTTACCCAGTAAAACCCAAGTACACTTACCCAGTATAACCCAAGTACACTTACCCAGTTTAACCCAAGTACACTTACCCAGTAAAACCCAAGTACACTTACCCAGTAAAACCCAAGTACACTTACCCAGTATAACCCAAGTACACTTACCCAGTATAACCCAAGTACACTTACCCAATATAGCCCAAGCATACTTACCCAGTTTAACCCAGGTACACTTACCTAGTATAACCCAAGTACACTTACCCAGTAAAACCCAAGTACACTTACCCAGTATAACCCAAGTACACTTACCCAGTATAACCCAAGTACACTTACCCAGTTTAACCCAGGTACACTTACCTAGTATAACCCAAGTACACTTACCCAGTATAACCCAAGTACACTTACCCAGTAAAACCCAAGCCTACTTACCCAGTATAACCCAAGTATACTTACCCAGTATAACCCAAGTATACTTAAGTATAATTGTTTTTAGTTTATTATTGAGAGGTACATAAAAACTGATCTAGAAGCATACTCATTTGTTTTTAGTTTAAAAGAAGTAAACTAACAGTGCACTTGAAGGGTATGACACTAAAAATAGCTGCTAAATTCCTGAGAAATTTCTCTGTGAAGACGCTGTTCTTATATTTAGGGAAGAATGTATTAGCTAACGCAAAACAGCGTACAGGAGTTTAACTAGCTTAAGGTTTGTGCCAAATCCTTTCCGAAAGTGGAGTTTGATTTGAAGCTTTAACCTTTCTGATGAATAGCAAAGCCCAAAGTTCTTTACGTGAAAGTATTTAGTGGCCGGCGCTATAAGCCCTACACTTGAGGCCCACGTGTAGCTGGTGTAATTTTTGCCAGCTGCTTTCCTATCAATGAGCATATTTGTTTCCTCCTCGGAGGAACGATTAATCAACTTAAGAGGGCCTCGGCTCGTTCAATTCCTCTAAACGTCACCCGTCATTTTCTTGGCAGGGCCGTTGACGGTTCACTTAACCCTAGCCAGAGTTTGTTTGGACTATAAATTGTTGTTTGGAAGCCAGGTTGGAGAACCTGTGCAGATGTGTGGAGTGTTTCTATTTCTTCAGAAAGCAATACTCCCAGTCAGCAGCCACCATTTGTACCAGTGGACTCGCCCTCTTTTGGGAAAGTCATGAAGAATGAGCTTCAGCTTTACAGCTATGATTATTTGTCCGCAGACCGACAACACCAACAGCGGAGGTGCAGTTCAATATCACTTAATAATTCAGTCCTTTTTTTAATAGAATTATTCATCACGCACAGCCTAAAATGTTCCAGTTAGAAGTTTTCCAAAGTTCTTTTCTTTTAAATGGTTATTTATTAATTATTAATTAAGTCTTCATAGTAAGAACTACTGCACCCACAGTTTCGGGTCATTTTTAAGTTCTATTTAAAGTAAATTTGGACACCTACCTAGGTTTATCTTACTTGTATTATTTTATTAGTAATAATATTAGTGAATAAGTGTGAAGAGATCAGAACTATAGAATAAGAGGTATGAAATTATTCCTGGAGCAGAATAAAACATCTGGTTGTGTTTAAAGAATGTTTAGAGGGTCTTTTAGAAATGAGCTCATTTGCTCTGATGCAGGTTTACATACTGTTAACATTCTGACCAGCAGCTTCATAAGAAAGAGCCAAATGAGCTGCTTCTCTAACAGGACTGAAGAAGATAGTGTAGATGCTGAGATCTTGTTCTGATAAACAGGTTTAGGGGTTTTATAGCTTTATAAAATGTTTGTTTTTGCAGTATATTTTGCACCAACTCCACTATATACTATTTAAACTTGTCTTTTAACCACTACACCACCGTACTAACCACTACACCACCGTACTAACCACTACACCACCGTACTAACCACTACACCACCGTACTGACCACTACACCACCATACTGACCACTACACCACCATACTGACCACTACACCACCGTACTGACCACTACACCACCGTACTAACCACTACACCACCGTACTAACCACTACACCACCATACTAACCACTACACCACCATACTAACCACTACACCACCATACTGACCACTACACCACCATACTAACCACTACACCACCATACTAACCACTACACCACCGTACTGACCACTACACCACCATACTAACCACTACACCACCGTACTAACCACTACACCACCGTACTGACCACTACACCACCATACTAACCACTACACCACCGTACTAACCACTACACCACCGTACTGACCACTACACCACCGTGCTGACTACTGAAAAGCAAGGTAACAAAGTATGCAGAGAATCAGATGAACTACAGTCTGTAAGTATGTATGTATGTATGTAAGGATGTAAATGGAGCTGATACTGTAGAAACAAGAAGGTGGTCTTAATGTTATGGCTGATTGGTGTACATACCTAATGCATGAGGATGAAGGTGCTGCTAAGGTTCTAGCCGCTCAGGCATCATTTCACCTTTTCTAAATGCACATAAATAATCAAAACAACACGAAATCCTGAGGCATAATAACAGAACATTAATTAAACATTACACTGCCCTGCTGATGTAACGCTAATGCTAAGTCGAGAGTCTTGCAATCGGAATCACTAGTGCTGCTCTTTATGTATTAATAGGAATCAATTCTTTTTAATTTGCTGGCATTTACAGTAGAACTCAGGCTTCTGTCAGCACTTTCTCTTGGACCAGAGCTGAGCATTACTATGGATTTCCTTCACACCATTGTCAACCGGGAAATATAATTGATTAGCGGCATTTACGAACAACAGCACGCACAAACCCGGGCGGCTTTAATATTGCATGCTCCACAGTGTGTTCCCCAGCGCACAATAGGAGCATTATGTGAAGCGCAGCTGGAGGTTCTCAGTCAATAACTGTAAACAAGCCAGGCAGAAATGCGTTCGGCCCTACAGCTCTCATTTAATGTGAAAATCTGAATTATTGCGCCTGTATTTTAATACCGCACCAGCGTACGGGGCCTCGTGCTTTCCCAGTGGAAGCTGTGAAGGAAGGCTTTACCGGAAAACGCTAATGTGGCTAAGAGAGAGACCAGTGGGTATGAGGTAGCATGCTAACTTGCTAACTGAGCCCAACTAACTATGATAAATTATGATTAAGTGTCAGTAGTACAGTGTGCAGGTTGTGGTGCTGGAGAACAAGAAGTCGTAGGAAGCATAGCTGGTTTAGGTGAATGCTCTTTTACTGAACAGGGCGGCAGCGGAGAAACCAACAACAGTGGGCACAGCAGGGCAGGTTACCAGGGGTCAAGCACCTCCCATACTTGGTAGAAAAAACCACAGACCCCACCATCTAGCCCACAGTCCGGCATATTACTGCCCTGTTAATGCCCTTATGATCATCCTCCATGTCTGCGCCCAGTGGTGGGTCACTACACATGCCGCCTCTTTCCAGAGGGGCCATCTTGGCTGCTTGATAATATCCAAGAAGAGTCTCAGCCTTGACCACCCATGCAGCCAGTGCCTGTTAACAGTGTGGTTGGAGGGTTGGAGTCCAACCCCACTGGTAGGTCCTCATGTCCAGGCATCCTTGCTGGGCATCTTTTTGTTGTAGGTGGTAGCATGGCGTCATTTGTATAATGCTAACTAGCTGTGACCCTCAACTAGCTGTGATAAACTGTTTTAAGAGATATATCATCAGGACAATGCGTATATTGTGGTGTCAGAGAACAGGAAGACTATAAGGCCTCGTGCTTTCCCAGTGGAAGCTGTAAAGGAAGGCTTTACCGGAAAATGCTAGTGTGGCTAAGAGAGAGACCAGTGGGTATGAGGTAGCATGACTTGCTAACTGACCCCAACTAACTATGATAAACTGATTTAGTGTCAGTAGGACAGTGTGCATGTTGTGGTGTCAGAGAACAAGAAGTCGTACTAACCACTACACCACCGTACTAATCACTACACCACCGTACTAACCACTACACCACCATACTAACTACTACACCACCATACTAACCACTACACCACCATACTAATCACTACACCACCTTACTAACCACTACACCACCGTACTAACCACTACACCACCGTACTAATCACTACACCACCATACTAACCACTACACCACCATACTAACCTCTACACCACCATACTAACCACTACACCACCGTACTGACCACCACACCACCATACTAACCACTACACCACCGTACTGACCACTACACCACCGTACTAACTACTACACCACCATACTTACCACTACACCACTGTACTAACCACTACACCACCGTACTAACCACTACACCACCTTACTAACCACTACACCACCATACTAACCACTACACCACTGTACTAACCACTACACCACCGTACTAACCACTACACCACCGTACTAATCACTACACCACCATACTAACCACTACACCTTCATACTGACCACTACACCACCATACTGACCACTACACCACCATACTAACCACTACACCACTGTACTAACCACTACACCACCGTACTAACCACTACACCACCATACTAACCACTACTCGCCAGGCATCTCTTCCACCGTCCTCCAGCCAGGCTCTACTAGCTGATCACTAGCTGAACAGATCACTAGTGCATCATTCTGAAGTCGTTGCATGGCCATATCGGTATTCTATATGACTGGAATGTTTGGGAATCACCACTATCAGCTTCTGTTGTTGCAAACCTGATGCCTTTTGATCTTTCTAGGTTTTTCCTCTGATTCTCACAGGGTCCTCGTAGCCATTAAGAAGGACCACTAAACTGATAAGTACACAAACCTGCAAGCTTTGACAAAGGTGGTTGCTTAAGGTTGCACTGGCAGTAGCAAAGTGCATCAAGAGTGGGGTTATGTAGTAAACAACCGTGGCCATGCAGAGCAGGAACATCTGGAGATTCATAGGTAGTGCCACGGCGAGGTAATGGAGACATTTCTTGTAAATATTTGGACAGAGATGGCATTACATCACCACTGTCTGACAAAACGCATCTCCAAAGCGATAACTTCTTAGCAGACGATAAAAACTCTTTTCACTTTCCTGGTGAATTCATGAAAAGGTGTTTTGCTTGGCTCTCTGGACTTTTGCCCTTTGTTTGTGGGGGCTCCCTCTGGGGTCTCCCGTCTATCCTCCTCTGGAGTGTGCACGAGGTTGCCATTGGGATGTGTGGCCTCAGGTCTTCTGAGTTCCTAATGGGCAGTGGATGGTCTGGGTCCTTCCCTATTTTTCTTGCCCTCATTTTTGAGTACATTCCATGACAGAGGCACATACACACATTGCTGCAAATGGTAGAATTGTGTGTGGGTGTATATACACTACTGCTCTAAAGTTTGGGATCACAGAGAAATGTTATTGTTCTTTTAATGGAGTATCTTCTTCCTTAACACAACAATGTACTGACGGGTCTCTAAAGAAAGTTGTTTCCTTCTGGTTATTTTGAGCCGGTCAGCAAGCCATCAACTGCTGATCTTCAGATACTAAACTAACCTAGAATGTTGTTCCCTTTTATACTCACTTATTAGTAGAATGTTTTTCAGCTGTGCATCACAATTGATCAAGAGTGTCCTAACAACCAATTAGCCCAATAACATCCTTAACTTGGATTGACGACCGTACCAGGAGATTTAGACAGAGGACTGAGAATTACTGATAATAGAACTATATGCTAAATAAGCCTCTAAACAAAAATAGACATTTTTATTCTTTAAAAATCATCTGATACACTTACATTAATTGTGAAATGGACAATATTGTTTGTGAATTGCATGAAAATTGCATGAAATGAAATTCTGAAGTGATCCTAAACTTTTGAGCGGTAGTGTATGTATATGCATGTGTATCAAAATGTGAATATGTGTATGCATGTATGTATATCTACTTGGATTTTTTTTTCTTTGTTTGTTTAATTTTTACATTTTTTATTTTTCAGGCCTGGCGTACATAGCTAAATAAAAAAATAAATAAAAATACAAACATTAACAAGGCTATAGAAAACCTATAGAGCTGTTCTTGTAAAAGCAAATATGTTTGGTACATCACAGCATTCGGATCACCATTCCGATTGCAAAAAAAATTGCCAGCCATGACAGGTTTAAAAAAAATAGCAGTTTTGGAGCAATTTTATGGGTCCAATCATCATAAAAAATTGGAACAAAATGTAAAGGATGACTGTAGAGTTCAAATTTTGTAGAGAAAATTTATAATAATATCAAAATACGATCGACAACATGAGGGCAGTAATGTTGTTTGGGGCATGTGGTGCTGAAATGTGGGCTACGTGGTGGGGTCTGGCTTTATTAGGTAACAGTGTTGAAGCTTAACAGTATGCAATCTCATTACAGTCGGCTATAAGATTAGATTTCATGATAACTAGAAGGGTAGAGATTATCCCAAACTACCTGCAGTTGCTACATTAGCAGTTTTTAAAAACACTAAGTTCTTATAAATTTGCTTTATGGTAGTAGCTTATAGCTCAATAATGTAGGTTCAATGTCTTCTTATCCATCTCTTGATCTTTCTCCTTCATGTGAGAGTAAGGTCAGATCTACTGTGGGCTCTCCACCTGCACTGGGCACACAGGAACATCAATAACCCAGAAAGAGAGAGAGAGAAAGCAAGTCTCAGCTTAATAAGTGGAACCCCATGACCCTAGAAGTTCCTCACCACCCAAAGTTCAGCATCTGTTACCACATTAAACCCCCACCAAGACTCTGCACACGATACGTAGGAGTGACACTCTTCCTGGAAAACCTCTCACAGCTACACACTTCCTCAACCAGCAGTTCTTCTAAAGGAAAAGATAATAATAAAGGCTGCAATGTAGACTTTACACTATATGTTGGAACATTGCTGTAGGAGTTTGATTGCATTCAGCACTCACAGGAATATTAATGAATTGTACAGTTCATCCCTAAGGTGGGAAACATTGAATGCCTTCACACTGCTTCACAGCCCAATGCAGGGGGCTTTACCTCTATAGCCCATGCTTAACCATTAGACATGGTGACCTTAGGCTTATGTGTGATCTACTTAAGGGCGTCCTATTGGTCAGTGCTATTTTATAGAGAATGAATAATGAATGAGTATGCCAACAATAGGTTACTCCTAAAGTAGCTCAAGGGCTTGTGAACACATAGTGTAGCTGATAATATAATTTCATACTGATGTGAAGCCACTTGGCCACCATGTTGGTTTTCCTACCCAGTGCTGTAGATGAACTGTTGTCTATAAATGTAATATAAACATATCCCCCCCAATAAAATGCAGGCAAGACCCTCACTTTTAGACATTCATGGCTTTATTTAACTGTTTAAGGACTATGTGAGTCTGTGATGTTGGCTTGTGTATGTGTTGGTATTTGAATAATGATTTGATGAAGTAGTTTGTTATGTTGTCTATTATTAGTTTGGCCAAATGATAGTAAATGTCAGTTCCGACATGCAAGCTCCCTCATTGGTTCGATTTCAGGAGTTATGTTGAAGGCCTTAAATGTCAAATTACCTACAAACATATTGAAGAACTGACAGTGGAATCAACCCATACCATTTTAATTAACAGAATGGAACCAGTTTTGTAAGGAAGGCTGTTCTTCTAGAATTTCTGGAAGTTCTAGATACATCAATGTGAATACAGGCCTTAGTTTTACCAGGTTTTTGTTAGTTGATGCTACAGCTCTATGCCAGGAAACCTTACCGACAGAGTCACTGTAAACCTGATACACACAAGCTAAAATATACAACACCGTTTCCAAAATCATTTCAACCCTACATTCTGTTGAAAATACACACCTGTTGTAAAGAGTCTTGGTGCTAAACTGCCCTGCCTGCAGTCCAGACTGATCAACCATTGAAAACAGTTAGACCTACAGCACTCATCTTCTCAGAGTATATATATATATATATATATATATATATATATATATATATATATATATATATATATATATATATATATATATATAATATAAACATATCCCCCCCAATAAAATGCAGGCGAGACCCTCACTTCTAGATATCCATGGCTTTATTTAACTGCTTTAAGACTATGTGAGTGTGTGATGTTGGCTTGTTTATGTGTTGCTATTTGAAGAAAGATTTGATGAAGTAGATAATTACATTATCTATTAGTTTGGCCTGATGATAGTCCATGCCTGTAAATATGTCATTTCAGAAATGCAAGATCTCCCATTGGTCCAGACTTCAGGAACTGAAATCAAGGCCTTAAATGTCAAATTACCTACAAACATAACGAGGAACTGACAGTGGAATCAACCAATAACATTCTGATAAACAGAATGGAACCAATTTTGTGAGGAAGGCTGTTCCTCTAAGTTTTCTGGAAGTTCACAAGTCGTAGTGTGACCAGGTTTTGGTTTAGTGTTAGGAATGGCAAACAGAAGCTGCAGCTCTATGCCAGGAAACTGACTGAGTCACTGTAAACTGATACACACAAGCTCAAATATACAACACTGTTTAAAAAGAAATGTATGCAGAGATATGCAGATAATGTAAACCCTATATTCAATTAAAAATACACTTCCGTTGTAAAAGAGTCTGGGAGCTACACTGCCTTGCCTGCAGTCCAGACTGGTTGACCATTGAAAACAGTCAGACCTACAGCAATCATCTTCTCAGAGTGCTGTTAAATGAAGAGGTGACACAGTGCTGAACATCAACCTGTCCAACATTTTTAAAATCTGTTGCTGACATTAAATTCAAAATAGACACAAAAAAGCAAGATCAGTTTTAACACTTGAAATGTTTATTTGTACTAATTTCACTTAAATATAGGGTTTCCAGCTTCTAGCCCAGACAGGCTCGGTTTCCTGCTAGGCCACTCCAAGCCATGGGAGGGAGACTTGGAGCCACCACACCTTAATTAGAAGCAATCAGCAGCACCTGCATCTCTCCTACTTAAGGGAAACCAACACTCTCCTCAGTGCTCAGTCTTGGGTATCTATTTGCAGAGTGCATTACAAGTCTGACTACTCAGAGTTCCCCTGATAGCCTTGTTTAGTTCTACCACTCGCCATTATCAGTGGTGCAGTGGGTTTACACTAGCTTCTGAATCAAGAGGTTGGCACTTCAAATCCTGGGCAGATCAGTCATGAGTTTTCCTTTTGTATTGACTTTTTCCCTCTGTTCCTCAGCCCCTCTCCCTTCTGCCCCCACAAACACCCTGTTGGGGTCTGTCATTTTAGGTAGCGTCTAGATTTTGGTGTGTGTCTAGTTTTTACCCTGTACTTGGGTCCACTTCTAAACAACTCAGTTGGTTGCTTGTTCAGTTCATATTGGTCCTTCATACAAGAGGTCCCTGGTTCTAATCCCCCTCTGGGCAAGTTACCACGTTACAGGAATGTGTATTAATGTATATCACAAATAAAAACATAGAATGTCTTGTTCAGGCTTTCAGTCTATAACAGCAGAATCACTGTTAGGTCAATGCTAAATACTACTAGGGTGCCATAGGGTTGCTAGCAGAGATTATGGTAGTGTTGCTTTCCCACCATGTTTTTGGCCCAGTTGTGACTTTAATAGCCCAGACTGAATCTCTAAAAGTTATGGTTTGCCACTGATAGACTGATAAAAATGAAATATATATAAAAAAACAAACAAATGTTGTTCTTTATAGAACAAAAAACGTTCAATTGTGTGCTGTATGTTAAATAATATGACCCTACGAATCAATCAAAATCTATGTGGGGAATCTGCGGCTCTGGTATGGCTTCAGTAGTGCGCCCTCTGTTGGCTATAGATGTCTACATCTCACACATACCCGACTGTGAATGACTTCTGGCCTTCTTTGGTTTGGTCTAAAAGCAGAATAACTGACTGTAGGCAGATATAGAGTCATAATTTGCATATTAAGGCCTTGTTTGTGAACTTGAAAGGAGGTTGCACTGTCAGAATGGCCTCAGGGTGATTACAGTAATGGTGGATGAAGGCAGAGGAGGCACTTTGCTGGCTGTTGTTTGTGTAATTGTCAGTCTAAGTGTGGCCCAGTGCAGCAATGCCTTCTGTGTGAGCAACAAAGCAGCGGATTGCAGCGTCATTATGAGCCATTCAGACGCAGCAGGTGAGTTTGGAGTGGAGACCGAGTGATCCATCTAATGATGCAGCTTCCACACACACACACACACACACACACACACACACACACACTGTTTAACACGACAGCTGACATCCAACACAGCCAATAAAGCTGACAAGTAAATATCATCATGTTATTGGCCTGATCATCACACACTCTTCTCAAACCGTCAAGTATTAAAGTGCCATCAGCCAAATAAACTCCCAACACATTCAGTGATGTGGAGGTTCTGGACTCTGGGGTGGTCAGTCCATAGTTCTGAGAACAGCAGCATCTTTATTTGATGTCTCTGTATCTCCTTTTGTGAAAGGATGGACGTAAACACCTGTGGATGTGGATCTAAAGCCAGAGTGAAGCTTGATGTTCTTCTTTCTCTTAAAGCTTTAAGTGCTGTTTATCTGATCACTGAGTGATGGTGGGTCTACCAGGTGTTCCAGGTGATTGTTAGCAGTCAGATTTTCTCTGGAGCATGCATTCATGTTTTTGTTTTTTTTTGACTGCAGTTTTGGAAACGTAGGCTCCTCATTGTACAAGTGGACTAATACATAACATCAGTGTCCATGGGCGTGTTTCAAATCCTACTGAGCTCCTACATAGGCAGCATCTTTGTTTACTTTGTGTTAGAACTTCCAGTGCGAGCGCAGATACGTTGATGATAATTGCAAGCAAAACGACAACAAACATAAAATGACCAGAATAACATGTTCAGTTAGAGGGAGTCAGTAATTAGAAGAAGAGGAGAACTTGGTTTTAACAACAGAGTTATGAACACAGCACATAAAGATCAGAGTGTTGGGGGGCCGCCTTCTAAAGTAGAGGACCTGCGTCTCTGACTGAAGCTCTAAATTTAAAACATCCACCCAAACCTCCGTATGTCTGCTCTTACCATTCTGTGGAGGAGAACCAGCACCAGAGCTTCCTCATCCAGAGAAATGTCTCACTTATGAAGCTCCGAGGAAGCAGACGTGTCGGGTGCTGGTGAGTCTATCAGTTAAGAACTGTTTTCTGATCAGTGTCCACCGCGCTAGGCTATCTGGACTGTAACTAACACCCACGCAGAGTGGCTCGAGCAGCTGGCTGGACTTGGGTTTAACAATCTTTCAGAAATATAAACTCACCGTCTGTGTGTAGGAGGACACGCCCACCTTCCCACTGTGCAGGTACTGATACGCTTCAGTACTTTTATAGTTTTTCATTACTGAACCGTCTACACCTTCTGAGAGTACAGAGTAATTAAACATGTCTCCATAAGTAACCTCAGACCACCTTCTCATATCACCCACCCACTGTGTTATTACCCTCAGACCACCTTCTCATATCACCCACCCACTGTGTTATTAACCTCAGACCACCTTCTCATATCACCCACGCACTGTGTTATTAACCTCAGACCACCTTCTCATATCACCCACCCACTGTGTTATTAACCTCGGAGGAGACAGTGTTGTCCCATTTAGAACTTCTTACTGTCTCTCTGGTCTCCTTCCATGTAACTGTATTCATTTTGGTTAGCTGAGTGGAAGTTCTAACACAAAGGTGGAAGAAACTCACGCTTGAAAGTGGGTGTGGCCAGATACAGTGAGAGTTCCAGGATGGATGGACCAATAGAAAAATTACTGTCTTTGGACAGTGATGATAATTTCCTCCTAAATATCTCCTGAAAACTTGTACTTGCTGGCTGTTTTAACTGGAAATGAAATAAAAGCAGAGCACAAACGCGTCACTCGGTACATTCGGAATAAGGACAATAGTGGATAAATATGATTTTTCTCGAAAGTGCTCCACATAAAACTCTCTTATCTCTATACCACAGATGCAGACGTTTGCACTCATAGGAACTCGGAATGAACACACAAATATTAAAATCGGCTTAAATCAAAAGCATGAAGGGCTCATTAAAACTCAAGCACATGCTGAGAGGTGGTTTGTTCATCAGGACAACAATGGAGGAGCTTTTAATCCCAACCTTTTCAAAAAGGACTGTAGATCAGAGTTTCTAAGTATCTTCACTCATGTAACTGCATTCATTACTCAGAGGTTGGGATGGAGGCCCTAAGGCGAATGGCTTTTAGTTTTAATAACTAAGTTCCATCATGCTTATGGAAGTATCAATATTGTGTAAACAAAAGTATAGAATTTGTATGTACATTGTTGTACACAGAACTGTACATACCCTGAAGCTTAAACTCTTCAAATACAAATACAGATTTTACTAAAGAGGGATGATAAAACAGGCCGAGCTCCAAATCCTAAACTGTTACACAACAGACTAATATTTACACCCCCAACATTTATTTACATACAACCACAACAACAACCAGTAACCAGAACGGTGGTGGAGAAATCCAGTGTTCCAGGCTGTGAAGGGAACGTCGCCACTTTCATTCCTTCCCAACAAACAACCCAACTGTCAGAGCTACATGTTCATCTTTAAACCAGCCTGAAGTTCCTCTTCTCCACATTCTTCATCTAATGTTCCACCTTAAACACTGCAGCTCGTACAGACGCCAGAATGGAACCACAGCACCGTTTAAGGAGGAACTGAGAATTCCCAAAACCAGCTTCAGCTCCCACATCTTTAACATCCTGAACAACTTTAACTCTGCAGTCTGTATGTTTCACTCCGGACAGTTTCTCCAACACTCGGAGCAGCTTCAGCTCAGCGTTCAACACTGAAGAGACTGAAGAGACGAGCAGCTCCACCTTTATTAGCACCACAACCTCCAACAGTGACTGGAAGTAGCAGCCATGCTGTGTGAGTGGATCACTGTGTGCTGGTTGAAGCAGATCATCTTCAACTGAAAGTTTCACAGAGACACCTTTAATCTACTTTTGTGTTTGATGTTCAGATGAAAGAGAGTAGCCAGTACAGGTAACGTTAGCTAGTAGCAAGCTCTAAGTAACTAGTATAGCTAACTAAACAGTATGAGGGTGGAGTTTATTTACACTGAGGTTTGTTTTATTTGGTATATTTTTATATGTTGCGTCTGTGTGATCATCACAGTGTCTTACTATGAACCAGCCAATCAGAGCAGAGCTCATTAAATTATTCAGAGACGAGCAGCTCCTCCTTTATTAGCACCACAACCAACAACAGTGACTGTAAGTAGCAGCCATGCTGTGTAAGTGGATCACTGTGCTGGTTGAAGCAGATTATCTTAAACTGAAAGTTTCACAGACACCTTTAATCTACTTTGTGTTTGATGTTCAGATGAAAGAGAGTAGCTAGTATAGGTAACGTTAGCGACTAGCAAGCTCCAAGTAACTAGCATAGCTAACTAAATAGTATAGAGTGGAGCTCATTTACACTGAGGTTCGTTTTATTTGGTCTATGTTGCTTCCGTGTGATCATTGTGGCATCTCAGTATAAACCAGCCAATCAGAGCAGAGCTTATTTAATTGTTTGAGTACAAAAAAGGGAAATAGTGTTTCATTCTGCATCTGGGTGTCCAAATTCACATACCTTCTATGTTGAAAACAATGTAAGTACTGAATAAATGCTTCCAGTGCAGCTTTAAAGGGCCCATATGATACAACTATAGTTGTTGTTTCATTGTTGGTCCATTTATGTAAATTAAGCTACAAAGCAGTCTATTTGTAATATCACAAAGCAGAATGTTCTGTGTATTCACACTTCAACGAGACACAGTACAGGACGACAAATCAGAACAAAGCCTATTTGCATACTTTCACCCCAGAAGCACAGTTTATTTAACCATTTAACCACCAACAAATTGTATTCAGATTTTTTTTTGAATGCTTTTTTTTGCTCAGATCTGCATAAATAATCCTATGGAATTTCATTTGACATAAAAATCAGTTTTATTAAAAAGTTACTGAACTGTCCACTGTCCAGAAAAACATCTAAAGTTTTTCCAAGAATGCTTATATTTTTCCTCAAATCTTTCTTGAACTTTTAAATGTATTATACTGTAAAACTACAAGATATTTTATACAAACAGTGCTGAATTTTAAGCTTATTTGTTTGTAACTTTTAAATAAAAAATGTTAAATATTAGAACATTTGTAAGGTTTTCTCCTCTTTTCATAAAAAAATAAATAATTTTGGTTCTGTTAAAAGCATGCTGAAAGCACAATTAATAGAAACATTAATAAATCTGTTCAGGCTGGAATTTTGCTGCGGTAGCTAGACATGTTTGTTACAGTACTCTTATTTCTTGCTGTGAAATCCCTCAAAACAGTCTGGACAGAGGGAAACTTGATATTGGACACATGTCACATAACTATAAATTTATATAAACGTACTACTGTTATACATCTACACAACATATAAAAAACTAGAACATATAAACGGTGCATGTTTATATTTATAGCCTTTGTTGCATGATGTCCACATATGCGGACAGTTGGTTTTTGAGGCATGAAAACATTTAAAATAGGGAAAAACAAGTTTAATATATTAAATCATGTTTATTTGAGTCTGTTTTATGCGCATATATATATATATATATATATATATATATATATATATATATATATATATATATATATATATGCATTTTTTTTTACCTGATTTGGCCATTTTGAGTAGAAACTTTGATTATAGATATACCAGAGACATTTTCTGCATTCTTGGTATTATCATCCATCCTAGATTCTAAGCCTCTGCACTCAAGACTACAATAGAATTCAGGAGAATAGATTTTGTTACACTGGAGCAGTGAGATTTATGATTCTGCCATCTAGTTGTTTGGAGGGTGAAATGAATTCCATATGCTTTAAATTGAACTATTATTAACTGTCCACAAGCATGGACACCATGCATTAAAAGATTAAAGGCAATGTCAATAATAAAAGTAAATAAAATACAATGAAAATACTACAAAAATGAGTGTATGGGCTCTTTAAGTTAGCGTGTTCTGCAGTCACTCCATTAAAACTTGTTGTCTGAAAGTTCCAGAAAGTTCAGGAGAATACTTTAGTTTATTTTAGAGAAATCAGTAACTTTTATTATCAGGTTTTGAGTAACAAACACATTCTAAACACATTATAAAACATTATAACACTGCCGCTGGTAACGCGCCGCTGGTGTGACTTCAATAAAATAAAGGCCTTCATCCCTGCCGAGCGCGCAGGGGTCTCCACTATCAGGGGTTCTAGAGTTTAGAGGGTCATGAATATTTGAACATGACTGATAAGGCACTGTTTTGTGAGTGAAGAGCCCAGCAGGTTGTGTGATTGATAGAGGGATGGAAGGAGAGAGAGAGAGAGAGAGAGAGAGAGAGAGTGAGGGTGAGAGAGGTCACTGTTGTAGGGCAGGAATGATTTTCCCCTGGCACTGACCAAAACCAACACGATAACCCCGACCTTCACAATAACCTACAGAGAGAGAGAGAGAGAGAGAGAGAGAGAGAGAATGAGATTAGAGAGTGAGAGAAAAAGGGAAAGTAATATTATGAATCAGAGTGAGACAGAGGGGGGGAGGCAGAGAAAGAGGGAGAGCGAGAGAGAGAGAAAATGAGAATTAGAGAGTGAAAGAGAAACAAATGGATGAAAAGTGAGAGAGAGAGAACAAGAATTAGAGAGTGAGAAAGAAAGAGAGCGAGAGAGAGAGAATGAGAATTAGATAGTGAAAGAGAAACAGAGAGGGAGAGAGAGAGAGTGAGAATTAGAGAGTGAAAGAGAAACAGAGATGGAGAAAAAGCACAAGAGAGAGAGAGAGCGAGAAAGAATGATAATTAGATAGTGAAAATAAGGTGAGCGAGAGAGAGAGAATGAGAATTAGAGTGAAAAGAAAGAGTGAGAGAGAATGAGAATTAGAAAGTGGGAAAGAGAGTGAGAAAAGAGCGAGAGGATGAGAATTAGAAAGTGAGAAAGAGAGAGAAAGAGAGAGAGAGGAAAAGAGGAAGAGAGAGAATGAGAATTAGAAAGTGAGAAAGAGAGTGAAAGGGGAAGAGAGAGAGAGAATGAGAATTATAAAGTGAGAAAGAGAGTGAGAAAAGAGGGAGAGGATAAGAATTAGAAAGTAAGAAAGAAAGAGGTAGAGAGAGAGGGAGAGAGAGAGAGAGAACATTGTTTAATGATACTACAAAAACAAACAGTGATGATGTGTTCTGTTCTGTTAATATTAATATTTAATAATAATAAACCCTGAACATCATTACACCTTCAATGTATTCATTCAAAACAGGAGTTTAACCCCCACCTTCAGATTACTCCCCTAATAATCCCACCGCTCTCCCACACACACACACACACACACACACACACACACACACACACTTGTTTCTAGGAATTGTAGGGACACCACATATTACAACTTACTGTAAGCTTAACCATAACCACTACTAACCCTGTCCCTGTCCCTGTCCCTGTCCCTGACCCCAATCCTGACCCTAACACTAATGATTGGGTCCTCCCAACAAGGGTGTATAAACAGGTCCCCACAATGTTGAAATACAGCTAATGTATACACACACCCACATACACAAGCCCACATACATACCATACTCACAAACGCACAAGCACACGTATAGACACGCCCTTACACACTCTGCACACCCACCTGTAATAGTGACCTCATCACCGTCCTTCAGGAAGGTCCTGCTCTCTCCTCCGCCCAGATCAATCACCTTCGAGCCTCTCCACGAGAGCTCCAACATGGAGCCAAAGCTCTCCGGATCCTACACACACACACACACCCACACACACAGATGCACACACACACACACACCAACGCACCAACAGATATGACTACAAATCACGTCCACAGTTGTCACAGTAACATACCATAAACTTTTTCACCGTTTCAGGATCACAAGGTTCTGCTTAGGTCCAGGAAGCCCCAGACTAGCTTTTGCTCAGATGTTAGTCTTCAAGTAGTTTTAAATTTTCTCTGACGTGAACATAGAAACTGGAGGCTTTGTAAAGCTGTGTGGGCAGGACAGCCTTGTAAGTGGTTGGGGTGATGATTATGCCAGCATTGCCTTTGATTAGGACCACTCAATTGAAATCAAAGGGAGGAATAGTTTGCTCTATATGTATATGTTGTATATGTATAAGATTAACCCAGTTTGAATGCAAACCTGGAGCTTTAATATCAATTATATTCAAAAAATAAATAACTGATATAACAATAACACACTGACCGGGCCGCTGATGGTTCCGGATGCGAGGAGATCACCAGGCCGGACGTTGCAGCCGTTCACTGTGTGATGGGCGAGCTGCTGCTTCATCGTCCAGTACATATACTGAGGAAACACAGGACATTTGTTACTAAATAATTTCATATACAGTGCTGGGCAAAAGTTTTAGACACTTGGGGATGTTATTATATTTAAAAAGCTCCAGACAGAGGCTTTTATTTACTCAGTAAACACTTAATTGTTTTAATATTAATCAGTATTAATAGACTAAGTAGTGCTTTTCCATCCATCAGTGTGTTTATTGAACCCTTTCCAAGCTTCTCCTAAACAACCCAGTATTATTATCAGTTCTCATCTAATACCTGCTTTGACTGCTCAGTACTTCATTAAGCTAAATCAAGATTTGCTGCTGAAGGAACTGAATACATTCATACAATGTCTGGGACGTCCAGGAGAAATCTGGAATCTAACTTTGTTCTTCAAACTCAAGATCTGATCTACTTCTCTCACAATAACATATTCATGTTACTTTGTATTGTATGTATGATTATTTACATCTGTTCTAATCAGATCTGCTGTTCTTACTGGTGAAAATACACTTATTGATCAGATAAAGGCTTTTAAACTATCAGTTTAGGTGCCTCAGAATTTTGTATGTGCACACACAGTAGTGTATTTGGTTGCTTTGTGGAGTATTCCTTCAATCAAATCTGTGAACATGTTCAGTCATTAAGGTTACAGCGTTCAATTAACTCAACATTTGAGGTTGACCTTGTTTCAAAGGGCCTGTCAAAAGTGGCTTATTACCCAACACATTCATCTCAACGGTGTGAGTTCTATAAAACAGGTGCAGGTAAGCTACAACGTATTACTGCTGCTATAATATCACAGTGGAGTTTAGTGTTTTATGGTAGTTTAGTGCACTGTAAACACTAAGAACAGCATAATACACAATACACAGACATTAAATATACAGTGTTATGTATTTTTGCAAATGTGTGGTAAGGCTTAACCTCTACTATCTGCAGCATGGAGGCTATTAATGAATGTGAACAGCCAGCTGTCTGCACAGATAACTCCAAACCCCGGCACAGTGCAGGCTTTACCTCAGCGAGCATCGTAATACATAAGCCACTGTGGAGCTGACATGCAGTTATCCTAAGCTGGGAGGGATGCACGATGATATCGGAATCATATCAGTATCATCGATACTCAGAAATTACCAGCATCAGGTTCAGACAATAATATATATATATATATATATATATATATATATATATATATATATATATATATATATATATATATATATTAGAAATTAACCAATCAGCGTTTTTGAGGTCAATTCCAATCGCCGTTTACCTTTCCCAATACCGATAGAGGGCGGGGCTATATGTCACGGCAAAGCTACATGTAGTTATTAGCGCAAGCAAGTCATGAAACATGGTCTAAACTGGTTTATTAATAATATTTTTAACAAAATTAGCTGTAAATAAACAAAGTAAATCAAACAAATATCACCAATATTGCAATTAATAAAAATTTTGGCCCCTAAATAAATATTAGCGCCGCCCCCCCCACGCTCTCCTCCAATCACACGCTTGTCTTATACCCTAAACACAACAGTGCATTTGTAACAGTCAGTAAACACAGAACATTATTGCAGATCTGCTACAATATGTTTTCTATCAGCGCATGCCGTGAACGCCGAAAACTGTTCTCGCAAGGCCGCTGCTTTAGTCAGTGTGTCGAAACTGAAAGGGTATGTATTTCCACCTAGTGGTTGAGATAGGAGTTGCAGGGATCTGCCTGGAGGGGGTTTCATGGACAGCACCTTTGAAACACTAGCTGGAAATACAGAAATTAGGCTCATTGGTTTACGCCATCGATCGGCTCTCGGGATCGGCTAAACTGGAGAAATATTGGCCGATCACCGATTACATAATTTGATTAAAAATCGTCCGATACCAATACATTGCCAATCGATCTTTCCATCTCTAATATATATATATATATATATATATATATATATATATATATATATATATATGAGAGAGAGAGATAGATAGATAGATAGATAGATAGATAGATAATGATATTTGGATATTTGATGATGGATTTATTATATCATCGTTGTGCATCTCCAAAATTACTTTTACCAGAAATGTTTCCAAGCTATTTTGGAGCATTTCTATTGGTCCATGAACCATTATATACAAGGTAAACGGCAGCTGTTGCGTTCGAATAATGTAGAAAATCTAAAATAAACAAAATCTGAGATAAACGTTAATGTTTAGGTGACGCTGTCTGAGCTAAAATGCACCGCACCCTCAAACAAGACCAGCAGCTACTCAGTTGGTGGATCAGAAATCAAAGAAATTCCACACAAACAGCTCAAAAGCTACAACTATTACACTATGAGTTTAGTGCTGTCTGTCTTTCTCTGTTGTGGAGGATGTTGGGTTGGCTATTTTCCCCACACTGACCTACCACAGCTACCCAACTGTCTTCACTGTGACATTCATTGGCTAATAAACAGACGTCTAGAAATCTGCTGTCAGTCACATGGGTCTCAGTTTAACTGTGCAGTAAATAGACTGTCCTGGACACAAATGGCCTGTGATCAGACTTTATTGTGTAAACATACTGCAAACCAACAAGGAAAACATGCTCGATTTTATTAAAACATTTAAAGACCTAGGACTACTTTAGGAATGCAGGAATGCTCAGTATTTACCTTAAAGTTGGACTTGCAAATGGTGGCTGCCCCTTTCATTGCTTCCCCTGATGAAGAATGAAATATGTTACTGAAAGCAGACATGATGTCGAGTTTAAAGCTACCATTTCTAAGTTAAATGTTATTAATAAGTTAACTCAGAACTAATTTAAGGCTTTGGGAGATTTTTTTTAACTGCATTATATGTCTTCACACATACTGGCTCCAAAAGAAGATCCGGCTCGATGTTTAGGTCCCAAATGATCTCAAAATCAACCTTATACTGATGAAGATATGATAACAACAGTGGATTATTGACTCACATCCTCAGAAGACATGACCTGCACCAAGTTTTGACAAAGTTCTCTTTGAATTCTCTTTCAATTATCATATTCATCCACTCGGGAAAGGGAGCCAACCGGTATAATACAGTGGTCTTCCGCATCTTGGTTGCAGTTACACATTTCCACCAGAGAGGTCTCCAAATCCCCAAGTCAAGTCAAGTTTATTTATATAGCCCTTTTACAACGATGTTGTCTCAAAGCAGCTTTACAGAGTTTTGAACTTACATAGTGCAGCTTTAATACAGTGATGGCTTAACCATTGATTGGCAAATTAAAACTCTTTTATCCTACTTTTTTCCTACAATTAAAAATATTTATATAACACAAACATACATCAACACGTTATCTTACTAACATAGAGTAACACAGAGGTTAGTTAACACTACCCTTATTGGAACTGAGATTCACAGAGCACAGGACCTATTCTGTTAGCTTCAGATAGAAAATCCTATTTGGCTTTACATCACAGTGAATCATCATCTAGCTGTACAACACTGAATATGGTCGCTGTCCAATGAAATATATGTATCTCAAAAATAGTAACTTTACAGAACAAAAACATTCTTTAATTTTAATGTACGTTCATTTAAAGAGGTTTTTCTAGAGCATTTCTATTGGTCCATTCATCATAAACTTTTTTCACCGGATATAAAGAGCAGCTGTCGGGTTCAAATAATATAGAAAAAAAAATGGCTAAAATGGAGATATGCATTATTCTTTGGACAGCAACGATATATAGCTAGACTACTTTTGCTAGCAACAAATAGTTATTGTAAGGTGGCAGCATTTACTGCTGGCCACCAGCAGGGGGCCTGGCCAGTGCAGCAGAAGAGCTGGTGGTTCTGGGCCAAAAACTCCATGTCCCAGAATCCCCAGCAGTAATCAGTGCTGACAAGACAAGACAAGACAAGACAAGACAAGACAAGACGTAAAAAACCTTCCAAAAATAATAATAATTAAAAAAATATAAAACGCAGAACTAAATAGTTAAGAGCCGAGCACTTCTAGGAACAGCTCTACTCCTAAGAGCCTGCCAGAAGTGAGCAAGCTCTGGATTATTTCCTGTTTCATTTCTGAACTCTTTCATCTCCTTTATTTGAAGACGCTGCTTTTGGCATTCCCTTTGTTAGATTTCCTGCCCTTTTTCGTTTCTGTGCTTTTGAACCCTTTTGCAGTCCCACGTTACACCACTGGTGGTGCAGTGGTAGCACACTAGTCTCCCAACCCCAAGGCATTTCCACTTGCCCATTTACTGCAATTTAGCAGAACACTAAATACATACAGATTTATTCATTTATTTTAAAAAATAATAAATAAAATATTAATAATAACAAACTGCACTTGGGCCCACCACCCACAGTTTTGTTTCTCTCCTGTTTACAGAACCAGCTAATGCCACAGAGACTGGATTTTGGCCTCTGGACATATTTTTGCCAGGATTTTGCTGAATATTTTCACAGAATATTACAAAAAGTAGACTTTAAGACCACTGATCCATCTTTTAAAAGTGATTAATATACTCTATTTACAAACACATACCTTTAACTGAGACGAAGAGGTTGATGTTGAAGGTATACGGGTCCTGGTGGTGAAGATAAGGCAGCGGCTCCGGGTCCTAAAATTGGAAAATTCTGTCAGTGCATATAGAGATTTAGAGCCAAACACTACTACATAGGAAAACTAAATACATGAGTTCTTTTTGTTGGAATTTGACTCTTCCTGAGCTGAAGGAGGTGTGTTAGGACACAGTTGGGACTGTGTTGAAGATGGTGTGGTGCACAGGTGGCGGGCCACTTTCAAACAGTATGGGTCTGTCTCAAATCCTAGTGAGTGTGTAAGTAGGCTGTCTAGGTAGCAGCTGTGTAAGTAGCAGCGTTCTCTCCTCATCTCTCCTCATAAAACAGATTACTGAGACGCTCTAGTTAGAGAGAGACTGCGCCACAGCTTGTTCCACCCACTGCAGCACACCACTGGTGGTTTAGCTGGTTGCTAAGTTACCAGCCAGCATCCAAAACAATATTTGATAATAAAATACAGTTTTGTGTGATTATATGACCAGAAACACATTAAAACTCCAGAGAGAATCAAAATAACTCACATTTTAAAACCACTTCACTGCTCCTAGATTAGCCTGTGTTGCATCATGGGATTGCCTTAGCGGCTGAGGAAGCGTTCGATGCTTCCTTAAAATCAGGTGTAAATAAGGTTCCTCAGTAGACAGCATGTTTAAGGTATGTAAGAATTGGGACAGTCTACATGTCGGGAGTCTATGTAGGAGCTCACTAGGATTTGAGAGACACCCTATATCTCAGGGATTTATTTACACTGGACAAGGACCCTATAACTTTTCCCATATCCAATTCCTGGAGACAAAGCATAGTAATTTACCAGTTTAAGCTTCCCAGGTGGTTGCTATTTGTTGTTCGGTGGTTGCTAGGGTTTTGCAATGATATGATATTCTACATGGTTAACAAGGTTTTTCTCGTTTAAACGCAGCAGCTGCCGTTTACATTGTGTATAAATTTCATGGTTTTCACATGGTAATAGATAAATTATAATAAATCCATCATCAAATATCCAACAACTTTCACACCCCATTAATTTCTATGGAATGAAGTATGAATATAAAAATATATATCACACATTAATTACAAAGATAGGAGAGGGGTGAACCATCATCTTGGAAAAAAACACATTTAATTGAAACATATTTAAACAAAGAAGTAATATAAAAACTGCACTTGAACAAGACATATATCTGAGGTTTCTTTTCAAACTGATATTTATGACAAGCTACTCGTGTTGGCTGAGCAACATATTGTGTATTTGACTGTAGTTAGCTGGCTGGGTAACTTTCTCAAAGGTAAACAGCTAGGAAGGCTGTGGAAAATAGCCTTAAAAATAGGCCCAATTTTCATACTTTTAATATTTAAATGTGAATGATCAAGTTTCAAACCTGGAGCTAAACCAATAAGTGAGATTTGAGTGTATCCAAAATAGGAACTTTACAGGAGAGGCCAAAAACTGTCTTTACTTTCAATGTAAGTCAATGGAACCAGATTTCTTTTCAACTGATTTTGAAGCATTTCTATTGGTCTATTTATCTTGGAAATTGTACACAATATCAATGGCTGCTGCTGTGTTCAAACGATATAGAAATGAATGAAAATGAAATGAAAATCAACAAAAATGGAAACACGTTTTTCACTGGACAGCAACGATATATGAGTGATATAGATATATATGATATAGATATAAATGAGTGATACAAATATTTTGTACACATCTTGTCCATTAAATTACATAGAAATGTCTTTATAAGCACTAACCAAGGACATTAAGCCAAATCCATGCTTCACAATAAGGTTCTTATAGTTCCTTATGAACATTTTCTATTTTCTATGTTACTAATTCAGTTCATCTGAGCCTAACATTAATACACACTCCTCTCATAATACATACTCCACTCATATCATAAACCCTTGACTATTAAACGTGAAGAAGCAGCTTCATGCGTCAGCTGATCGACACCACTTGGCGTAAATAGGAAAACTGTTTAAATGAGATTTTTACGCTGAAGTAAAACTTCCTCCACGCAGTGACTAAAAAAACTCGACCCGAATGAACATTAAAAAAAGAGAAAGAGAAAGAGAAGAATCTCTCTCGCTCCACTCGGTCCGGATGGAGGAAGCGGTTGTTAATATCTTGGAGAACATCACGTCTCATTGCCCCTCATATGCCAAGTCTGCAGCGTGCTCCGCTCCCTCTGTCGCTCGGAAGCATCTCCTCCGCTGGAATCGGCCCAACTTCTCTCTCTTTGACCCCAGATATGATTATCATTTATAAACGCAATGAGCTGCCCCTGCATGAGGCGCTTATGACCCACGCAGGAGGAGAGATGTAGCCGAAAGGGCAAATTCAGCTCAGCTTTAATGGAGTCAGTGTAGCTAATAGCCTAACCAGGGCTAAACTACTGCACATTTAACCTCTCAAACCCTTTGACTTTCAAATAAAATGCAATTCAATGTATTAAATAGTCTCTTTCCTCTGTTCCACCCCAAATGTACTCAATCTTAACATGTTTTGGGTCTGAAGCTTTGCTTGAAGCTACAAGGCTAATGTAGATAACAAGTAAAGGAAGCTTAATTAGCAGTGTGCTAACTGCTGGCACAAATCATCGCTTAATTTTCTCAAACTGTATTTGGTGGTCCAGGAACCTCTAACAGACTTGCGTACATGGTTTCGAACACATGGAAAGTCAGGTGTAGTGATTTTTAATCTGAGGAACAGTGTTATAGAATATAAACGTTGGAGCTATGAGGCTAATGCAGCTAACAAACTTTCAGCTCATGAAAACACTTTGGCTTTGTCATACATTGTATTAACCACATAAGTAAGTCTATTTAACATTAACATTATCTAACACTGTTTGAGGTAAATGTGTTAAAGATTTTCGCTTTTATGGAATAATTTCCTTTACAAAAAAGAAGTTTATTCAAGTGTACCATTAGTTTACTTCTTTTAAACTAAAAGGAAGTGAGTATGCTTTCTGTTTACTTTTTATGTACTTCTCAGTGATATACTAAACACAGTTATACTTAAGTATTCTTGGGTTATACTGATAAGTATAGAACAGTCTAAGTATATTTGGCCTTTACTTGTACTTAATCTTTTGATTGAGATAGTAGAAGTAAGTATTCTTGCTCTGCGCAAAAACACATCCAGTACAATATTTATTTAAAATTTGATTTATAAATATACAAATATGTTTCTTAATCTGAGTGTGTCTTGTTTATTTTACGTGTGTCCACCGGTGAGTAAGTAAACAAGTTCTATTTTAAGTAGAAAAAAACCCTTAAATCTAGTCATATACTTTAAAGTACAACAATAGTATAAGCAGTAAATTCTAAGTATTATGTTAAGTTCACTTAAAGAAAACTAACAGTAAACCCTTAAGTTTACTTTTAGTGTAGTTGCAGTACAAAAGCTGTAAACTAGTTGTATACTTGGTTTACTACTCTTACACTTAAAGTGTATTTAAAAGTATACTTTTAAAAACTAGAAAGTGGGCCAATTTAGTCCCAAGAAGTATTAAAATAGTACATATACGAGTGTACTACTAGTACAATGACATAAGTATAGTAACTGCAGTATACTTAATAAAATGAACTTTAAGTATACTTATTTTCTGTAAGGGTTATGCTCCACTGTGTTTTCCACTAGCGTCACTGTTTGGTCTCCAGATGTCTGTTTAGTTTGGAGAGTTTTTGTGATACATTAGGGGTGGGCAGATCAACCCAAATACCGATATTATCGATACCGATGTTAGTATTGGTACTGGATCGATACTAGTGAGATGGGATCAACATTCAGTATTCTCATTTCAGGTCTAGGAGACATATGTTGCTCTTCCTGCCCACCTCTGCTCCCCTCCGCTCCGTTCCTTGTTGTGCCGTCACGCGACCGGGCAAACATGACGTCGGGCAGCTGTGAGCGCTGCTTGGCAACAGGAGGTTAGCTTTTTGCCATTGGCTCAGCAGCCTTGCGCTAGTAACAGCTATGGTTTAACAATTATTTCTCCTGAGGCACTTTATAAATGTCCGGGTCGTATGTTTAAAGATGCTCGAATTATTATTCGTCTGGCAACTGGAGAAATGTAACAGATTTCTATCTACACGTCATTTTATTTATGAAATAGGAGACGGCAATGACTGCAGGCTAGAGATTTGACTCTTTGCTTGTTTTATGAAAATAACAACACGAACTAACCTTACTTTAATAACAATAATAATAATTATAATAACAATAATAATAATTATAATAATGATCAATCATGACAATTTGTTCTCCACTACATGAACAGTACATAAGGTGCATTTTTATCAGTATTAGTGATACTGGCCCTGTATTTACTAGGTATTGTATGTAGAGATGGACCAATCAGCGCTTTTGAGGTCAATTCCGATCACCGATCACCTTTCAGCACGATCGATCGATAGCGAATACTGAACGAGGGCAGGGCTATATGCCACGGCAGAGCTACATGTAGTTATCAGCGTAAGCAAGTCATGAAACATGGTCTAAACTGGTTTATTAAATTTTTAAGGAGCTCATATGAAACAGTATAATATTTTAACTAAATTAGAAGTTGGTCTATGTGGGCGTAAACCGCTTGATAAGCTCCGGAAGAGCCACATCTGAAAAGTATCTCTACTAGGAACAGCAGAGCGTGGATCCAGGTGGAACATTAAGCAGTAGAATGAATGTCTTCTACAGCCGAGAAGAGCTGCTTATCTAGAACTATAAACTCAATCACTCTGGCTGTGGTTCTTTAGCTCTCTGGCTGTTTCTGCTGCTGTTCTGTTTGTACCGGTCAGATCTGGTCTGGGTTGTTTGTTTTGTGTTAGCTGTGTGTGCTAGCTCTGCTGTTTACTGATACTCACTGTGTTCAGCTGTGTGGTGTCTCTGAAGTGTGTATCCGATTAGTGTGTTAAATGTCTTTGTCTTGGTTCTCAGTAAGAGACGCTGATTTTACTAATTTTACTGATGTTATAAACTGTCCTGGATGAGTCTGAGTCACATAAATAGACAGACGATCTGCATGCCCTAACCCTAACCCTAACCCTAACCCTAAATACCACATTTTGCATTGGTATCGATACAATTAGAGATGGAAGGATCAATTGGCTATGTATTGGTATCAGCTGATTTTTAATCAAAATATGATGCACACCACTATGATGCATATGAAACAGCTGAACCACTCTGACTCCGCCCACCGCCCTTCCAGATCCCAGATGACTAGCTAACTGAGTATCTGCAGCTGTGATCATCTCAGACTGATGATTTATTTACTACTGTGCTGTTTTTTATTGATTATAATGTAAAAAATGTTGATTTTTAATGCTTAAGTTAATCTTATGTATGTTTTTATGACTTAAAGTATTAAAGTAACCAGCCCATTACAAACTACAGCCTCCCCTTGAGTACAGGCCTGTGGACCACTACGAGGTGCATCACGGCCCGCCGGTAGTCCGAGGCCCTCAGGCTGAGAAATGCGGCTTTATAATACATATATTAAAAAAAGCATTTGTGCAGAAAACCACACGTCCTATATGCCAGATGCAGTTTTCCAATGCACAGCAACAGTGCAGACCACAGGATTCAGAGAGAGCTGAGTCTCTCAAAATATGTCAAACATTATTATTCTCACAACAAGCCTTTGCCTTTAAAACACTACTTAAATGACAAAGCAGTGCGACGTTCAAAACAAAGCTCGGCTCGCTGCTTCTAAAGCAGCTGTCATAACGGATTCGGCGGAACATAATGAATTTCGTCTTGCTGTTTATAAAAGGCTGTGATCACGCTGATCAAATGAGAAAAGGGCTGTACAGAGGCCTGTAAACAACAACAACAACAAGAGGAGCGGAGGCTGAGCACCAGCGGCAGACCATGTGCTGACCTTGAGAAGCAATAATGCTGTAAAATGCAAATTTAAATAAATATTAAGTTACTGTTACTTTAGCTGTCCACCTCATCCAGACTGGGCGAACCGTGTAGGAATTACAACTGTTTTCATACACAGTCCTCATTTTTAGAGTTTGAGTCATCATTTGGTTTAAACATGCAGTGATGGCCGAGTCGCTCTCTCTAGTATTTTGTCGCATCGCCTTGAGCTTTGATTATGATGTGCATTCTCCGTGGTAGGACTTTCAGCAGCGTCACAACATTCATTTCCATCAAGAGCGGCTTTTAATTTTAGGCCAAGATCTTGTTTTGACGACAGAAGAGTCAAACCATAGGTCATAAGACTTCCAATGAGGTTAAAGGTCACAAATCTGTGGTGGGCAGTTCATATGTGAGAAAGATTCATGTTCCTTGATCCACAGTCGTGGGCTGTAGGGTTAAGGAACCAGCCTTGTGACCGGAAGGTTGCCGGTTCAATCCCATGAACTTGACAGGACATGACTGAAGTGCCATTGAGCAAGGCACCAAACCCCTGAATGCTCCCCCGGGCTAGGGCTTCCCACGACTTTGGGCAAGTGTGCTCACTACTGCCCCCTAGTGTGTATGTTCGCTAGTGTGGGTATTTGTGAGTGTTTCACTGCACTGATGGGTTAAATGTGGTGGTTTACAGGTTTACATACTTTGAACATTCTGGCCAGCAGCTTCATGAGGAGACACATGAGCTGCTTCTCTAACAGGACTGAAGAAGATGGTGTACATGCTGAGATCTTGATCTGATAAACAGGTTTGGTGGTAATATTAACTGTCAGTATAAGAATATTTATGGTCTGACTATCTACATTATTAGATTAATCAATAAAGAATAATATTGTGACTGCTAAGTGTTAAAACCTAAACTGTTATTACTTTTCTTGCGAGGACACGAGTATAAGCCTATAGTTTGTTAATAATAATAAAACACCATTGACTACACTATACAGATGAGCCCATAGCCAACAGTTCCAGTTGAGTGTGGGGGTCTGAGGATATTTATGTAATCCGATAACAGACCAGTCTTTCATTATCACACTATTATTTTATAACTTACTACCTGCTGTATGGCGATCACAGTATGTAGCGTTAGAACAGCTTTACTAGTATTTTGTTTGTATTGTACAGCAGCTTCAATTAATCACACTATTTAATGGTGTAATGAAGGTGAAGGCGAGATGTCTGTGTTTACCTGGACTGCGTTGGGCTCAACGAAGGGCATCAAAGCCTCCATGGGGACCACCCAGGGCGAGATAGTGGTCCCGAAATTCTTCCCTAAAAACGGGCCCAATGGTACATACTCCCAAGCCTGGATATCCCTGGCTAGAGAGAGAGAGGGGGAGAGAGAGAGAGAGAGAGAGAGAGGGGCTTAGTGACCACAGACTGGCCAAAGAAATGGGAGATATAACAATCCTTCACTGTGAAAACTTTTAAACAGCCATATAAAAAATTCTCTCTCCGCTAAACATGTTACCGCCAGTGACACCCCACAGCCTGACCCCACTGAGCCCACCCACACACTACCAAAACAGTATATAGGTTCAATATATATACAGTATATGATAATTTTATTTACATAGCATGTTGTAATACTTTGATTTACTTAATGTATTTATTTATTATTATTATTTTCAGTCATTATTTTTATATTTGCTTTTAGTTTGATGAAGTATGTTTGGCTAGATGTTTATATGCTTTGGCAACACTATTAAACACAGTAATATCAATAAAGCTTCACTGAATTAAATTAAATAAAAGAGAGAATGAGAGAAAGAAAAAAGAAAAGATGGACAAAGAGGGAGACAGGACAGTGAGAAAGAACAAGAGAGAGAGGGGGGAAGGACAGAGAGGATAGAGAGAAGGCATAAGGAAGAAAAAGAGAAAAATGAACACATGCATGGAGAAAACAAGAAAGGGAAGACGGAAAAAGAGTGGAGAGAGAAATGAGAGAGAAGACAGAGAGAAGGAGGGAGGATGAAGAGAAGATATATAGAGAGACAGAGAGGGGGAGAAGGAGTGAAAAAGGGACAGAGAGAAAGGACAGAGGTGTGTATATATATATAGAGAGAGAGAGAGAAGCAGAGAAAGGACAGAGGTAAAGAGGAGAGAAGAGAGGAGGACAATTAGAAGAAAAATAACAGAGAGAGAAAGAAAGACAGTAGAGACAGAGAAAGAAGAATAGACAGAGAAAAAAGAGAAGAAGGATGGAGGTAGACAGGATAAAGAAGAAAGAGGAGAAGGAAGAGTTTAAAATGATAGAGAATAGAAAGAGACAGAGAGAGAGGGGAAGGATATAGAGATAGCGAGAGAGCAAAAGGATGAAGGGAGGGAGAGAGAGAGAAAGAATAGTGGGAGGGAGAGAGAGCGAGAGAGAGAGCGAGAGAAAGGATGAAGGGAAAAGGATAGAGTGAGAGAGAGAAGGAAAGACAAAGAAAAGATGAGGGAAAGAGAGAGCGAGAAAGAGAGAGAGAGCGAGAGAAAGGATGAAGGATGAGAGGATACAGGAAGAAAGAAAGAAAGAAAGAAAGAAGAGTAGGAGAAAATGAGGAAAAACGATAGAGGGAGAGAGAGAAAGAGAGACAGTGAAAGGATAGAGGGAACAAGAGAGGATAGAGGGAGAGAGAGAAATAGAGAGTGAGAGAGAGAGAGAGAGAGAAAGAGAAAGAGAGAGACAGAGAAAGGATAGAGAGAGAGAGAAAGAAAGAAAAAGAGAAAGAATAGAGAGAGAGAGACAGAGAAAGGATAGAGGGAGAGAGAGAAATAGAGAGAAAGAGTGAGAGAGAGAGAGAGAGAGAGAGAGACAGAGAAAGGATAGAGGGAGAGAGAGAAATAGAGAGAGAGTGAGAGAGAGAGAGAAAAAGAGAAAGAATAGAGAGAGAGAGACAGAGAAAGAGAGAAAGGATAAAGGGAGAGAGAAAGAGAGAAAAAGAGAAAGAATAGAGAGAGAGAGAGACAGAGAGAGAGAGAAAGGATAAAGGGAGAGAGAAAGAGAGAAAAAGAGAAAAAATAGAGAGAGAGAGAGAGAGACAGAGAGAGAGAGAAAGGATAAAGGGAGAGAGAAAGAGAGAAAAAGAGAAAGAATAGAGAGAGAGAGACAGAGAGAGAGAGAAAGGATAAAGGGAGAGAGAAAGAGAGAAAAAGAGAAAGAATAGAGAGAGAGAGAGAGAGACAGAGAGAGAGAGAAAGGATAAAGGTAGAGAGATAAAAAGAGAGAGAGAGTCTTCAGTTCTCAGAGAAGCTCATTCAGACACGGGTTTGTAATTTACTTTTACTTTAATTTCAGTCATTATTTAATTAAACAACACTCTGAGTTTACGCTCCTCATATTCTCCTCAGAGAAACTCCAATAACCTCCAATAAACTTGTTAACTCCATCAGACGCTCCTCTCAGTCTGATTAACCGGCTCGTGGAAGTGCTGCTCATTGTTCCTTCACCGAGCTCTACTGCGTCTGAAATGAAATTCAGCTCTTTTCATTTTTCCCATAAAGTTAAGAGGCGTGTGTCCGGCGGCGCTCTGACCACCGCCGCTTCATTACCTGCGCTATTTCACTCCTGTTTGGTGGAATCACACTTTCATTTCCTCCACTCAACTGCAGGAAGAAATGATTTCACAGATTTATCTCCAGATATATCTCTCTCTCTAAACCCTCTCACCTGTCTCACTTTTAACTAAAGACAAAGACTTCCAGGCGGCGGCTGCTGCTGACTGTACACTGTAAAGAACTGCTGTAAATTTACTGTAGATATACAACAGTATCTTACTGTTTTTATAATAACTGTAAAAATGTCAAATAATCACACAGTGTATGTAAATTAACAGTAATGCAATCAGTTTCCCAATAACAGAAAATATCTGTAATTTATCAGCTAATACAGTATTTTTCTGTTAACCCTTTAAAATATGCACCATCATCAATTTACAGTCCAGTCAATATCCATCAAACTCGTACTGGTGATTACACACTAATGTTTCTTTTTAATAATCAATAATTATAATTAAAAATAATTATAAATAATTATAAATAAATAATAATTTTTATTAAACTGTCCAAACAGCTTCTACTCATTTAAGTGAAATAATATATGCAGTGGGCGGGGCCAGCCTATTGGGCTCAGCTGAGTTAAGACTCTTTCAGCTCATTTAGTCAGTGCAGGATTGTATTATTATTATATTGTGTTAATTCGTAAAATAACGAAAGATAATCTAAATAGTCTAAATAGATGAGGAGACGCAAGCTGGTGCATTTACTACTGACACGTTAGGACTACAGCTGCGGTGGTCCTCGTGAAACTCAAGAAAAAGGTAGCTGTTAACGCAGCGTCTCCTAATGTTTGCAGCAATATGGTTTTGTCAGTATAATTATTAAAATTTTAAGATATAAGATGTTGTTAGTTCGGTCTGTTTTCATTTAGTGATTAAATTTAGTAAAGAAATTGTAGCTTGAATGGTGTTAGCTAGATAGCTAGTTAGCTGGCTGGCTAGTTGGTTAGTACCATAAATACGCAGTCATATACTGTAAGTCAATTTACAGTACAATACTGTTACAATAAATTAATTGCTCTGTAAAATAACAGTAAAATACTGGCGTCTCTGCTGCCGGTATTTTACTGTTAATTTACAGTGAAAGTTTTTACAGTGTAGCTCTGCAGTGTATCAGTGAGTCACAGAGAGCCGGAAATACCATAATCAAGTCTACTAGAGATCTTTCAACACCTCCACACGGTCTGAGGCCACGGTTTGCACAGTGCTAATAAGTTTCCATTACTTTGGATAAATCCTATTTTTGCAGGGTTTATTATTCTTAGGGCCCTGTATTCTATATTCCCAGGGCCCTATTTTGCCTGGGACCTATATTTCCGGGGTTCTGTAAAACCTGGGCACTGTATTGACAGGGTCTTATATTGCCAGGATCTTATCTTCATAGTGGTCCCATATTCCCAGAGCCTTGTAATGCAAGGAGTCTATATTCTTTGGGTACTATAATTCCATGCTCATATATTCCCAGGGTCCTATATTCTTAGGGCACTATATTTTGGGGTCCTTTATTTCCAGGGTCCTACATTTCAAGGGCATCATATATATGGCTATTATATATGTAGGGTCTTCTATTTCCAGGGCACTATATTTCTAGGGTCCTGTATTCCCGGGACAGTATATTTCTAGGGTCCTGTATTCCCGGGACAGTAAATTCCCAGGGCACTATATTCCTAGGGTCCTGTATTCCCGGGACAGTAAATTCCCAGGGCACTATATTTCTAGGGTCCTGTATTCCCGGGACAGTATATTTCTAGGGTCCTGTATTCCCGGGACAGTATATTCCAAGGGCACTATATTCTCAGAGCCTTATAATGCAGGAGGCCCTGTGTTCCCATGGGACTATATATTCACAGTCCTTTGTTTGCAGAGCCCTATATTCCTAGAACACTATATAGTCTTTTTTTTGGGGGGGTCCTTTATCACCTGGGACCTGTATTTCCAGGACAGTGTATACCCAAGGGGGTTGTATTGCTAGTGCCCCTTGGTCCCTTAGTGCAATGGTCCCGTATTCCTAGGACAGCATACTCCGGGAGTCCTGTATTCATAGGGCCCCATAGTTCCTTTTAATGCAGGGAGCTTTAAATTCCCAGGGTCATATATTCAAGGCCCTTTATTTCCAAAGCACTATATATTCAAGGCCCTTTATTTCCAGAGCACTATATATTCTGGGCCCTTTGTTCTTATGAGACTATATATTTAAGTCCCTTTAATCTTAAGGCACTGTATATTTAGGGCCCGTTGTTCTTAAGACACTGTATATTTAAGGTCCTTTATTCTTAAGTCATTGTATATTCAGGGCCCTTTATTCTTAAGGCATTGTATATTTAGGGTACTTTATTTCCAGGGCTTCGTAGGACTCTATCTTCAGAGATAGTGATAGCCCACCTTTGGTTCCCTAGAGAACCTATTCAGTGGATGGAACCGCTTTTGTATGTGAGATGCAGGGAATTATTTTAATGTAGTCATACAGATGGACATAGCTTTTCCTTATATGGAAAAATATATACCTTATTTAGTTTGCAAAGCCATAGTGTGTATGTTAAAAACATTGTTTGCCTAAAAGGAGCATTTAACTAAACATGGCTGTGGGCATCTAACTTATCTTCATTGAGTTTTAATGGCCTGTAAATTACCAAGGCAAAGCTCATGCTGGGCTATAAAACAAACAACCATCGTTTCAAATGAAAGATGGGATTTAAAAAAAGCAGTGAAATATAAATGCCTCCACACACACCAGCCCTTCAGAGCGAAAGACCACTTGTACGCGCCTCTGAAAGTCAGAATTCAATCTGATTCAACAATCTGCTCTGAACAGGAGCCAAACAAACAAACAGACAGAGTGTGAAGGTCTATAAAGCCTGGCACCCACACTTCACCAAGCTCCAGCACAGCACCAAGGCTCTCCCTCAGAGTTTCTCATTTCCAGAAGCTCCTCGGGCCCTCATAAAACAGCAATATCGGCCGCGGCGCCAGGCAGAAGATGGCATTGCGGACTGGCAGGAGGGGGTGATGGAATAATAAAAGAAATTGACGGCGGTGGTTACTCTCGAAGACCATTTTGGCATGAGCGGGAAACTACAGCCGTAAATTACAGCCACGTCGTGGAGTTCGGCCGCCAGGGTCTCTCTGAAGTTTTATAGGGGGCTCTGTGAGGTATGCGTCGTATTTTAGAGCCTACTCGAGGCAGCCTGGGTCATCCACCTTCAGCTAATGGAAAATGTCAGCTTGGTTATTCCGAGGAAAACAGGATGGATGAAGATGGAAAATAGGAAGCCCACTCTGACCTCGCATGACTGACGGGGCTTATAAACATATACAAACAAGCAGGGCCTGAGAGTTGGCTGATAATATCAGCTGATCATAATAATAACGATAATACTGATAGTATGCCCGACTCTGGGAATTAAGGCCAAAGGCCACAATGATGTCAGCACTAACACTTTTCAGTTGTTTTGAACCTCGTTATGGAAAAAAGTCATTATTATTGGGCTGTCAAGTCATTATTTAGTAAAACGTACATAATTATTATCTTATTTATCTCTTATCTTAGTAATAATGAGCTTTAATAGCCTTACACGATTGTATAATAACATAATAATTGTCTTATAATAATTAATCATTGTTTTAATAATTATTACCTTTAATTATTACATATCTTTAATAGCCTGTAACCTACAGAGCCCCACTAGTGACATTTAATCTCAATAAATATAACTTTTGAGTCATTAATTGGTAAAAGCTACGTAATTATTATCTTGTAATGTTTTTTAATTATTTTAATAATTATTATCTTTAATTATTACATATCTTTAATAGCCTTAACTTACCAAGTCATGAGATTTAAACACATGTTATGAAAAAATTTAATATGTAATCCTGTTCGCCTTCTTTAGTCTGTAGTTGATACAAGTAATGATGAGAAAGAAGTTGCTATGCAAAATAAATAATACACCGTTCAGCCATAACATAAAAACAATCTGTTCTTCAATGGTCAGGACCCCCACAGAGCAGGTATCATTTGGGTGGTGGGTCATTTTTAAACACTGTGTCCACTCACTGTCCACTCTATTAGACACTCCTACTACTTGCTGGTCCACCTTGTAGATGTAAAGTCAGAGACAGTAGCTCATCTGCTGCTGCACAGTTTGTGTTCCTCTAGTTCTTCATCAGTGGACACAGGACACTGCTGTCTGGATAGTTTTGGTTGGTGGACGATTCTTAGTCCAGCAGTGTGTCTGATCCACTCACACCAGTACAACACACCTTAACACACTGGATCATTCTCAGTCACTGCAGTGCTAAGAATGATCCACCATCCAAATAGTATCTGCTCTGTGGTGGTCCTGTGGGGGTCCTGATCATTAAAGAACAGAGTAATAAAGTATACAGAGAATCAGATGAACTACAGTCTGTAAGTGTAGCTCCTATATGGTCAGTGGAGCTGATACAGTGGACAGTGCATATATATATATATATATATATATATATATATATATATATATATATATATATATATATATATATATATATAAGGAGGTGGTTTTAATGTTATGACTGATCCATATAAGTTTCATTTAACATCATATAACATATTATGTTTAACATGTATATTCCGCACATACCGTGGGTAGTAAACATGTATGGTATATAGTAATCTGAAGCTTTCAGCCTGATCCTTTGAGAGAACAGCTGTCAGGTGTGTGTGTGTGTGTGTGGTGGAGAGCTCATGAGCTTTTCTGAAACACTCCATTATAGAGGTCTGACCTTCAGTATACACTTTATTCCTGATTATTGCTCTCATAAAACCCAACTGACTCACATCTGACAGACCAGAGATACACGCCGAGCAGCTGAACTGAATCTTAATGCGCGGAACAGACTAGCCGGATAAAGTAACCAACTTTCTTCTGTCCTGCACTTCAAAACATCTGGGAGATCATCTGAAATACAGTCAACATACCTAATCATACTAATTAAAAGCCTGACTGAAGAATATTATATACTTTAACACATACATTTTAAATAAAAATAAGCATATATATATAAATAAATTTAAGCATAACTTCTTGTAACAAGCAAAATTCTGTGTCAGTAGAATAAAAAATTCTCTAAAAACAAGTGGAAAATTTTTAGATTTAATATATTTTAGATGGTTTTACCTTCCAAGACAATTGCATGGCTGTCATTGTATCCGGTGAATTGTAATTTTTTTATGTAGAAATGATTATATTATATTTTCCAGGCAGAAATATCTAAAAATAGATATTTTTCATGAAATGATTGTAATAATTACGTAATTAGAACTAGTCACCATGCATTTAACCCATTTGTGCAGTGAAACAGCCACACTAATGAACATACACACACTAGGGGGCCGTGAGCACCCTTGCCTGGAGTAGTGGGCAGCCCTATCCACAGTGCCAGGGAGCAGTCTGGGGTTAGGTGCCTTGCTCAAGGGCACTTGTTGGTCCAGTTGGTCCATTTTCTCATAATGAGAAATATTAGATGCATTAACTACATTTAAGATGGTTTGTCTTACAAGTAAATCATTAATTCCAGTTTAAAGACTGGAACATTGAACAACAGCAAGCAACACTTAGACTGTGTCTCAATCTCCTACATAGGCAGCATCTTACATCATAGTATGCACTCCCGACATAGACTGTCCCAATTCTTACATACCTTAAACATGCTGCTACTGAGAAACCTTATTTAGACCTGATTTTAAGGAAGTATTGAACTCTTCCTCAGCTGCTAAGACAATCCCATGATGCGCCACAGGCTAATCTAGGAGCAGTGAAGTGGTTTTAAAATGTGAGTTATTTTGATTCTCTCTGGAGTTTTAATGTGTTTCTGGTCATATAATCACACAAAGGCTTCTTGGCTTCTAGGCTTCTGATAGAGAAGAAGAGAACACCCAGCACATGGCTTGTTCACTACACTGCCATCAGGCAGGAGATACCACAGCATCCAGGCCAGAACAACCAGCTACTGAACAGCTTCTACCCACACGCTGTCAGGCTTCCGAACAAACTGTGAGGCTGAAAGACCCCAATACCATTTCACTCAGCCACTGCTATATTATTTATTCTTATATCGCTGCTATGGACAACATCACTAAATCACTTTAAATATATTTATCTTAGATTAACCTGCCTATACAAATGTTTCTACATAGTTTCTACATACATACTCATGTATATGTTATGTATATATATATATATATATATTTTTGTATATTATATTGTATATAATACTATGTTATATTCTAGCTTATTTTACCTTACTGTTGTCAATTTATTGTTAGGTTTGCATATATATATATATATATATATATATATATATATATATATATATATATATATATATATATATATATATATCCTGACATGATGTGCAAATGACAAATAAACTTGAAACACTCACCGCTCCAGTCGTTCATCAGGACCATGCCGAAGATGTGCTCGTGAGCTTTCTCAATGGGGATTGGCTCTCCTAGCTTGTTTCCAGCACCTACGAAGAACGCCTACAACACACACACATACACAAACTAAGTAAAGCTAAAATCCTAACTACAACAATTAGTATGTATAGTATAAATGTATAGTTTCATGTAGCATTAATAAGTGGCTGTTACGTAGAACTGGTTATTACAATTTTAAATTGGTTTAAAATTGTTTTATTTGTCTTTATATATCAAAATCACTTGTTTCTGACGTTTTTGGAAAATAGGTTGGTATAGTTTTGAAACGGTCACACTGCAGTAATCACAGCAGTACATTGTACTGTACATCAAACCCAGATCGTCTTGCTGTGAGGCAACAGTGCTAACCACTAGACCACCGTGCCACCTATAATAATAATTAATAATCTAAATTTCATTATCTAAACTTCATCATATAAATATAAAAAAAAAATATATAAAAAAATATATATATATAATTTCATGATGGATGGACCAATAGAAATGCTTCAAAATCACGAAATTCTGTTTGCATTGACATTAAAAGTTAAGACCTCTCCTGTAAAGTTACTATTTTGGACAGTGACAATATACACAGTGGGCTAAAAATTAAATTTTTATTGGATTAATTTATTTTTATTATTAAAGTGGTTGCTGTTTTGTTTTCTGTTTCTGAAACATACATTTTTATGATACATATCTTGGTAAGTAATCTTCTTTAATTTGCACTCGAGTTAGGTGAATGATTTTAGTGAGACAAATGATCTCACTTTACTAGCAGATTGTTAATGCCTGTAAGAAATATGCTTAAAACAAGTATATATAATAGAATCTGCCTATATAGTGAGGTGATTATATGTAATTAAATTCTATAAGTAAAAGTAAAAATGCCTAAAAACTAATAAAATAATCTTACAATCATCTTAACATTAAACATATTACATTTATCAGCCAGATTTAATATAAGCTTACTTGCCAATATGTCATACATTACAATGCATACCTATCATATCATATACATTTCATTAAAGGTAAAGTAGAATTCCACATAATCATTTCAGCATAATTCAATCAGTGGGATGTAAACAGTTCTTCAGGGTGGTTTCTTTATAGGGTTGGTAAATGGAACCAGGGGTCTGCATAGCTACCACAGAAATATAACCATTTTATTTACTGTCCTACAAATGTGTGTGTGTGTGTATATATACATATACATATATATATACTACCGCTGAAAAGTTTAGGATCACTTTAGAATTTAATTTCATGCAATTCACAAACAATATTGTTCATTTCACAATGAATGTAAGTGTATCAGATGATTTTTAAAGAATAAAAATGTTTGTATTAAAGTATATTTTTGTTTAGAGGCTTATTTTGCATATAGTCCTATTATCAGTAATTCTCAGTCCTCTGTCTAAATCTCCTGGTACGACCACCAATCCAAGTTAAGGATGTTATTGGACTAATTGGTTGTTAGGACACTCTTGCTCAATTGTGATGCACAGGTGAAAAACATTCTACTAATAAGTGAGTATAAAAGGGAACAACATTCTAGGTAAGTTTAGTATCTGAAGATCAGCAGTTGATGGCTTGCTGACCGACTCACAATGATTTATATATATATATATGGTATTAGTAGTAGGTTGAGAAAAGTTGGGGGGGGGGTGTTTTTACCCTTACAATGTTCCACATGTACCTCTGCCATAAATGGCTTTAACTAAAACAGAATTTTGGTCAAACCCTGAACCCAAAAACATCATCTCAGGCATCAGGCAGTATACTCATAACCATATTGTGTAATAACTTTCTATGAGGCAGCTTTAGAGTTGGACGTCTGGTTCCATTCACCACCACTGTGAACTGTTATGACTTCGGCAAGTTAATCTAGAACTGAGCACTAAAAGCACTCTGAGCACTGTGAATGGCTTTGTTAACATATTAGTCACTTATTTACTTAGAATAATTTAAAGTTCAGTGGAGTTCCCCTTTCACATATCATCGTAGGCCGATATAGCTACAGTAAAAGCATGCTCACCATTTCCAGCTCAATGTCCAGCTGCTTGGTGGCCCCAAACACCGGCGGCTTGGCTGGGGAACAAAGAGGGAAAAGCAAATAAACGAACAGAGCCGGGTCTGACAGCCGTTCAGGAGCGGACGGCGTATCCACGCTACATTAATATTCAGCTTTCTAACTCGCCGCTCGCTCAGATCAACCGCAGTGTCAAGCAGCATCACCGATCAGCGCCGCGCGACAGCGTAACGCAGCTGATCAAAGGCAAATCTTTCAGCATGTAATAGGAGAAGTAACCTTGGAGTCCTCTGAGCAACTTAACGTACGCCAGCCACACAAAGTTCCTCTTGACTTTTACCTTGACTCGGTGGTCTGCAGTTAAAGGGTGGCAATGCTGGAGTTACAGTAAGGCCCAGAATTAATTGGACAGTGACACAAGCTTTGGGATTGTAACTGTTTACTAAATCATATTCTAGATACTGTTATATAATTAAGGTGGGCTTAAGGTGCAGACTCTCAGCTTTAATGTAAGGGTACCCACATCCCTATTGGAGGAGGGGTTTAGGAATGACAGGTCTTTAATATGTAGCTGGCTCTTTTTTTAAGGGACCAGAAGTAATTGGACAATGATATCAAAAGCTATTTCATGGGCTTTTCCCACATGAATGCATCATCAATTAAGCAGGTAAAAGATTTGGAGTTGAGCAAAGAAGTAGAATATTCTGCAATGGTCGAGTCAATCTGAAGACAGCTGCAGTAAAGACCTGGCAAAGCATCACAATGGAGAAAACCCAGCATTTGGTGATGTCCAGGGGTTCCAGATATCAGACAGTCATTGCCTGCAAAGGATTCTCAACAAGGTTCTAAAAATGAACATTTTATTTACAGTTATGTTCATTTGTCCAATTACTTTTGAGCGCCTGAAATGAGGAGGCCTTGTAAAAATATGTTCATAGGATATTTTTATTCAACCCTTTGAATTAAACCTGAAAGTCTGCACTTCAATTGTATCCCAGATGTTTCATTTCAAATCCAGTGTGGTGGCATGGAGAGCCCAAATCATGAAAATTGTGTCACTGTCCAAATATTTATGGGCCTAACTGTATAGTGATAAGGGTCTTGGTTATCAATTGGTTAAGATAAGGGGTAATAGTAACTTGGTTAAAGGAGTTGTTGGAATCAAATGAAATTGTATGAAACACATATTGCTGAGTTGTTAGTGACCCTCGTATCACTGCTAGGGGGGACTGACTGTCGTATGCGATGCTCCCCAGATCATCACACCAGCAGGTGGGTCAGTCAGTGTGTCGCTCCACAGCAAAGACATGACTGAAGCTCTCACCACGAGGCCTTCGCTCTCAAACCTGACCAGAGTGGGATCCCAAACAAAACCTGGATTTGCCACTACAGGCGATAACGTTCCAGTTCGTATCCAGGAAACCGTGGAAGCTGCTCAAGCTTGTTGACGGATCAAATGATCCTCTCTACTGGTGGTCTGTCCAGGTGGCCCGGAGCTCACTGTGTGTGCGTGCCCACACTTAATCACTGACGCCTCCTAACAGCTTGGTCAAAACAGCCTAGAAGCCGAGCAATTGCCCGGCTAGCTCAGTCAGTAGAGCATGAGACTCTTAATCTCAGGGTTGTGGGTTTGTGCCCCACGTTGGGCATGAGACTTTTAATTTCAGGGTCGTGGGTTTGTGCCCAACGTTGGGCGTCAAACTTTGTGGCATGAGACTCTTAATATGAGGGTTGTGGGTTTGTGCCCCACTTTGGGGCATGAGACTCTTAATCTCAGGGTCATGGGTTTGTGCCCCACGTTGGGGGTCAAACTTTGTGGCATGAGACTCTTAATCTCAGGGTTGTGGGTTCGTGCCCCACGTTGGGCACCAAACTTTGTGGCATAAGACTCTTAATCTCAGGGTTGTGAGTTCGTGCCCCATGTTGGGCATCAAACTTTGGGGCATGAGACTCTTAATCTCAAGGTCATGGGTTTGTGCCCCACGTTGGGTGTCAAACTTTGTGGTGTGAGACTCTTAATCTCAGGGTTGTGGGTTCGTGCCCCACGTTGGGCGTCAAACTTTGGGGCATGAGACTCTTAATCTCAGGGTCGTGGGTTCATGCTCCACTTGGGCGTCAAACTTTGGGGAATGAGACTCTTAATCTCAGGGTCGTGGGTTTGTGCCCCACGTTGGGTACCAAAGCTAGGGGCATGAGACTCTTAATCTCAGGGTTGTGGGATCGTGCCCCACATTGGGCATCAAACTTTGTGGCATGAGACTTTTAATCTCAGGGTCGTGGGTTCGTGCCCCACGTTGGGCATCAAACTCGTGGAATAGAGGTTTGGGAACCAGCCTTGTGACCAGAAGTTGTTAGTTTGAACCGACAGAACACAACTGAAGTGCCCTTGAGAAAGGCACCTAACCCCCTGACTGCTCCCCAGGCACATATATAATATATAACTATCTATCTATCAATTTATCACCATCCTCTTTCTCACAGTCTGATGATGCGTCTGTCAGCTGGACAGAATGTCTTTGAGTGCGTCGTGGAGGCAGCATGTCCAGCAGATCTCCCACCAAGAGGTTCACAACCCAACAGTTGCCAAAACAAGTCAGTGAGTGTATGTAAAGTGTATGGTAGGGTGCTTGTATATGCTTACCTGGGTCTGGCCTCATCTGACCCTGGGGTCTTCGGATAGGGGTTCCTGACACGATCACAGAAGACGCTCGGCCGTGATAGCCAACCGGGAGCCTCAACCTGGACGACAGAAAAGCATCACTTCATCACGTTTTCCATTTATAGCCAGCGTGCTCCACCAATGACAAGCCTCATTCATTCTCTTCTCGTGAGCGTGGCCTGGAGGAAGCGCCCATCAGCCATCCATCCAGCCATATCCCTCTTCATTTGCTCAACAAAAGGGCCATGCACTCTATCTTTTCCTCCATCTGCCCATCATTAACTTTCAATCGAAGCAATCGTTCCAGATACACACAGTTGTCTCCTCATCCTAAACCAGGACAATGCTTGGAGGCTGAGATTTTGCTTCACTCTTTTCTGCTTTAGCGACATAATATGGCCAAAAGTATGTAGACGCCCTGTCCTACTTCACCCCGAATGAGGTGTTTCAGCCACATTTGTTGCGAACAGGCGTATGAAATCCAGCACATGGTCAAGCAGTCTCCATATCAGCTCTGTCTAAAGAAAAACAAGCACCTTCAAAACGGTAACTCTGCAGAAGAGGTTTTTATGTTCTGACAGAAGCAATAAACTCAACACATGCTCCCATCCAGCTAACGTTGTTTTCAGGGACCTATTATAAGTCCAGTAGGATGCGCAAAACATGACAAACAATTGTCAACATCCAAAGAGACACATGTATCTACGTAACTTAGTTTCGCGAGCTGGACCACGCCCTGATTACCTCTACCGCCCATATACACCTCCATTCTTGCTTCATTCTCGTGTTGAACAGCATCGCACCCACCACCTCCCCATCTCCTCCCCATTTTCATTCTTATCCCAAAGACTGGCGGGGTGGGGATGGGGGGGCACGGTCATGCACAAGCACCAAAGCCACCCAGAGATCCAGCCCAAGCCTTCTAAGTTCGTCCCCACCCCCCTGGCTCATTCCGAGCGTGGTCCATGCTAGCAAATGCATCATTTAAACACGACAGCTGTTGTGTACATTGTGCGAACATTTCAGGACGCATGGACCAATAGAAATGCTCCAAAACAGCTGGGGAAAAATCTGGTTCCATCAGACTAAAGTAGTTCTCATTTTGAAGCAACACTACTACCTAATATAAGTGTAGTAGGAAGCGCAAAACATGGAACCCAATCGCCAACGTCCAAAGAACAAGATGTATTTCCATTTTTTTAATCTATTTTTATTTACATGCATCATTTTAATGCATTGGATTATGATAAATGCACCAACAAAGACGCTCCAACATAACTTGGCAACAAAAAAAATCTGGGTCCAGTGACACATTAAAAGTTAAGACTCTTGGGGCGTGTAAAGCTACAATTTTGGATATACTTGTTTTTCTTTGGACAGCAATGAAATGCTTTGTACAGCTGCATAGACCTGTATAACCAAAATATCTAAGAAACTCAGCTATCAAATCAACTGAGTTGGAGTCTTTAGTTCCTACTGTTAAATGGAAGCATGATATAATATATATATATATATATAATACCTGCTTGTGTCCCAACTGTTTTGGAACATGTTACAGGCATCAGATGTGCTAGTCACTGCTTCCTGGTTCCATTAGGGTTTTGCATGTTGTCCTAGCTTTTGTTGGAATTGAGGTTTGCGGTGGGAAGTGCCATATCGTATCATACACAATAATATCGCCCACATTTTTTAATATGGTAAACGATATTATACCCTGAAATATACCACCCATTCCTAATTGTCACGCCAGGTACTACTTTTTAATGTTTTTAGAAAAAGAAAATTCACACTTTTCTCATTTTCTATTATATATCTACTAGAGACAGATTTTATCTGTCCAGTATCATTCACTTTACTTCAGTCCTGGATATATGGAGATATTTGGAGTGCATTATTTAGTATCGTGACATTCTGGATCATTGACTTCTGTTACAATCTGATGTAAATTCTTGTTTTTTTTAAATATCTCTGTTAAGGGTGTGCCATATCGTATCGTATGCAATAATACAATTAAATTTTCATTTTGTTGCAGTAGTGTATTCTTGAAATTTTTTTTTAATTCAATGTTTCTCATATCGCCGAGAGTATCATTATCGCAAAAATACCATGAAATATCGTGATATTATTGTAGGGCCATATCGCCCACTCCTAGTGTGCAGTATGTGTGTCTGTGCTGTTCAGCTCCAGGAACACCAGTACACCTTCATCTCTGGCGCAAGTTCAACTCAAAACCTGGCGGGTATAGTAAATCCAAATCTAATCCGCATTTAAACTCTGAGAGAGAGAGAGAGAGAGAGAGAGAGAGAGAGAGAGACGAGACGAGGCAAATTTAGCAAAACTGAGTGACCCCCGAGGCCACCGCAGTAGGTTCGGAAAGCAAAACGAGGGAGTTTGAAATGTTTTCCGTAGCTTCTCCACCTGTCCCACTCCATCACTTGGCTCCATCCACTGGCAAATGGCTCTCCGTCTGGGAAATGAGCTTCCGAGGCCTGTAAGTAAGCAAGACTGGGGGAAAATTATGCAGTGACTGTGTTTCTGTGCACCATTCATCGCAAGGTGTCAGCCCTTTTCTTCTCCACGGTGAGGGGAGAACTATGTGCTGAGTTATTGGGACGGAGGGCCGCGTGTCAAGGATGAATAAGGGGGGAAGTTTTGGGAGAATAGCTACAGGGACTTCTGCGGGTAATGAAAACTGCATATTTCTCTCTCCACACACACACACACACACACACACACACACACACACACACACACACATACACGTACATGCCAGAAGAGGTGCAAAGCCGCAAGGATGTCAGGAATGTTCAAAGTGAGGCGGAACCTGTGAGTCAGCTTTACTGAAACTCACCCATCATACAGAATTCAGCTCCTTCCTGTAAACCCTGGCGGCATTAAAGCGATACTTTAGCCCAAAACGTGTTTACACAGCTTTCCCAGCCCGGACAAGAAGATTCCCTTCTTTAGATTCGCACTGGAGCTTCGGGGCTAATGTAGCTAACAAGTAATGGAAGCTTATGCACACCAATTAGCATCAAACCGCTTGGCTAAATCATCACACACTTGGCTGGAGGTGTTAAGTAATAGACCTGCTCATGCGGATTTGACTCTACGTGACATGAGATGAGGGTTCGTGAAGGTAATACAGTAATATGAGGGCGCTAGCTCAAAATCATGGCTGGTTTAATTACTATACCACGTCTGCACGAATAAATAGATACTGCTGGTGTGGGAGTCCTCCAGTAGGTGGCGCTACCAGAGAAAGGGAGGGTCACTACTTAGTAGGTACTAGATTGGAGCCAGTAGGTACTTCTCTAACCATTAGTGCTGGGGCAACACAACGACGTTGATTAGCATAAGGTGTGTCGATGAGTCGAAGCATGGATTTATCTGGAGCACGAACTGCAGCTACAAACAATCTCTCACGTTCATCTAACGTTGTGGGAATGTTTCACACAGAAACACAACAGTGTGGTGCTCTGTCAGCTCTGCACAGTGGAGATGATCACAACAGTACAACTGTTATACACGAGACCTTGAAGATCAAACACCCCGTAGAGCTTCATCAACACAGCAGCAGGACAGCACCTGTTTACCTGTTTATCTTATCTTATAGATTATTTATAGATTATTATCACGTGTATCATGTTTCTTTCAGTAGTGTCTCTTGAAAAGTTTCATTGTTAATCGTTTCTTAATTGTCCAGTGTAGAAGCTAAGACTGTTCTAGATACCGCGGGAGCTTTAAACACACGTAGCTGCTTCTCAAACGACTCTCTGTTAAAATATATATATAGTCCACAAACTGTCCGAGTTCTTGTGCGTGAGGCATGTAGGCTACGTATCATTTGTGTCTCTAAAAGTCGAGTCAGAGCGTAGACTTTAACCATTTATATATCACGTGTTTTTAAGGTACCCTTTGATGCATTAAGTCTAGAACGGCCATGTGCTTTCCTCCTGCTTCTGAGGCCCCTACACAGTGCATACACACATTTTATATATATATATATATATATATATATATGGATGATCATCTATTGGTTACAAATCCATAATAAATTAATACAAATTTTAATTCCTAACACGCTCACAGTAATCTAAAATTAGTCATTAGATCCGTCATCTTACCAACATCCTGTGACGCAAGACGTCAGACCACCAATATAAAAGTCCCACTATTCATTAAAAGCCTGATTTACTGACAGATTTAGATACTTCTTCTGACACTGACCTACGTTTTTGTCTGAATCTGTACTCAGACGGTGTCGAGCTGTAGCTCAGAGAAGACAAAACAGCAGAAACTTAATGGGTGTGTCTCAAACCCTAGTGAGTGTGTAAGTAGGCTGTCTAGGTAGTGAGTGTGTAAGTAGGCTGTCTAGGTAGTGAGTGTCTAAGTAGGCTGTCTAGGTAGTGAGTGTGTAAGTATCAGCGTTCTCTCCTCATCTCTTCTCATAAAACAGATTACTGAGACGCTCTAGTTAGAGAGAGACTGCGTCACGGCTTGTTTCCGCCCACTGCAGCACGAGACCGGTGGTTTAGCTGGTTGCTAAGTTACCAACTGGCATCCAAAACAATAGCCCGAGGCTTAAAAATCTGCTAGCATAAATGCTAATGTCTGGAGTATAAAGTGTAAATGGTGAAGGACTCGTTACTGAGTTGATAATAAAAAACTGTTTTGTGTGATTATATGACCAGAAACACATTAAAACTCCAGAGAGAATCAAAATAACTCACATTTTAAACCACTTCACTGCTCCTAGATTAGCCTGTGTTGCATTATGGGATTATCTTAGCGGCTGAGGAAGCGTTCGATGCTTCCTTAAAATCAGGTCTAAATAAGGTTCCTCAGTAGACAGCATGTTTAAGGTACGTAAGTATTGGGACAGTCTACATGTCAGGAGTGCATACTATGATGTAAAATGCTGCCTATGTAGGAGCTTACTAGGATTTGAGACAGACCCAAACTTTTGTTTACCTCAGAAGTAGGCTACTTTAGCTAGAACCTCTGTTGCAGCAGTTCACCAGCAGTAGCTACGTACACACAGCCGACACACACGTTATTTCTCCGCTGCTTTGAATTCATCCTCGGCTCCAGTTGAATCATGGGATAGCACAGTGTGCTGCGGTCGTATACATAAAGATGGCTCCCGAGTGGCTCCCGTCTTGTCTTGTACTTCCGTAGTAGATGAATGGTAGTCATCCGGGTACCGTTCGCCTACTACTCGAGTATTACTACTAATGAGTATTCGGACATACTATCCACGCTCGCCTACTGATTAGTAGGCAAGTAGGTGAATTCGGATGCACCCATGGTTTTGGCCAGCAGGGGGCGAGGCAACAGAGACTTGACCCTTGTTTAACCCAACCTTTTGAATTATTTTATTTTTAAAAGAGCTGCACTGACTACCTGTATCTTTTAGAACAGACTTTAAACTTCTGTACTCGTCTGTTCACGCTATTTTCCATGACCACACTGGGGGCGCCATTTTTGTTTACTTTTTGTTAGAACTTCCGGTGCGAGCACGGATACGTTGATACTGATTACAAGCAAAACGACAACAAACATATAAAATAACTAACATAACATGTTCAGTTAGAGGGAGTCAGTAATTGGAAGAAGAGGAAAACTTGTCTTGAACAACAGAGTTACGAACACAGCACATAAAGATCAGAGTGTTGGGGGGCCGCCTTCCAAAGAAGACCACCTGCGTCTCTGACTGAAGCTCTAAATTTAAAACATCCGCCCAAACCTCCGTATGTCTGCTCTTACCATTCTGTGGAGGAGAACCAGCACCAGAGCTTCCTTATCCAGAGAACTGTCTCGCTTATGAAGCTCCGAGGAAGCAGAAGTGTCGGTGCTGGTGAGTCTATCAGTTCAGTAACTGTTTTCTGATCAGTGTCCACCGCGCTAGGCTATCTGGACTGTAACTAACACCCACGCAGAGCGGCTCGGGCAGCTGCTGGACTTGGGTTTAACCGGCTTTCAGAAATATAAACTCACCGTCTGTGTGTAGGAGAACACGCCCACCTTCCCACTGTGCAGGTACTGATACGCTTCAGTACTTTTATAGTTTTTCATTACTGAACCGTCTACACCTTCCGAGAGTACAGAGTAATTAAACATGCCTCCATAAGTAACCTCAGACCACCTTCTCATAATCACCCACCCACTGTGTTATTAACCTCAGACCACCTTCTCATATCACCCACCCACTGTGTTATTAACCTCAGACCACCTTCTCATATCACACACCCACTGTGTTATTAACCTCAGACCACCTTCTCATATCACCCACCCACTGTGTTATTAACCTCAGACCACCTTCTCATATCACCCACCCACTGAGTTATTAACCTCAGACCACCTTCTCATATCACCCACCCACTGTGTTAGAACTTCTTACTGTCTCTCTGGTCTCCTCCCATGGAACTGTATTCATTTTGGTTAATTGACCAGAAGTTCTAACACAGAGGCAGAAGAAACACACGCCTGAAAGTCGGTGTGGCCAAATACGGTGAATAAAGCTCTAGATAATCTAGAACCTGCTACATCACAGAACGTCTCTCTGTTTATGTTCCAGCTGCTGACCTTAGATCTGCAGATACTGACCTTCTGTACAAACACCTTCAGTAACATACAGAGAACCTGGAGAGACTCTTTCAGCTCTTCTGCTTCTAAACTGTGGAGCTCAGAGTCACTTTTACTACACGCTTAATAACGTCTCTCTTTAACTCAGCGTTTAATAAGAACTCTAACATCTTAGCACTTATGAATCTGAACTTTGTCTTTGGCTTATTAAGGCAGTCTGTGAAGCACTTTAAGCTGCCACTGGTATGAAAAGTGGTCTATAAATAAAGATTATTATGATTATTATTGAATTTTTAAATCTTAGTGATTATTTCTCCCGCCCTGAAGATTACAGTGAAGCTGTTTTTGTAAATGTGATAGTCGTGTGAGGGTTTTGAGCCTCTGTGATATTATACCGTATCGATTTTCTTCCCGCCTCTACTTTGCATGGCTGAAACATCAATCAAGCGGAAGCATGTTTAATAGAAAGAGGATATAAATATGATTAAACATGACTTAGAAAAGCTGCTGATAAGGCCTTTCTGAGAACTGTGTGGGTGTGGCTAAGGATAAGCTTGATTGACAGCTCTCTCTGTCCAGCAGTCCTAGCTCTGCCCTGCCCCTCATACAGATATGGATATAGGAATGAAAGGATTGAGGAACAGTGTTGGTGATGATAAAGGAATGAAGGGATGAAGGAACAGTGTTGGTGATGCTAAAGGAATGAAGGGATGAAGGAACAGTGTTGGTGGTGATAAAGAAATGAAGGGATGAAGGAACAGTGTTGGTGATGCTAAAGGAATGAAGGGATGAAGGAACTGTGTTGGTGTTGATAAAGAAATGAAGGGATGAAGGAACAGTGTTAGTGATAATGAAGGGATGAAGGAACAATGTTGGTGATGATAAAGGAATGAATGGATGAAGGAACACTGTTGGTGATGATAAAGGAATGAAAGGATGAAGGAACAGTGTTGGTGATGATAAAGGAATAAAGGGATGAAGGAACAGTGTTGGTGATGATAAAGGAATAAAGGGATGAAGGAACAGTGTTGGTGATGATAAAGGAATGAAGGAACAGTGTTGGTGGTGATAAAGGAATGAAGGGATGAAGGAACAGTGTTGGTGATGATAAAGGAATAAAGGGATGAAGGAACAGTGTTGGTGATGACAAAGGAATAAAGGGATGAAGGAACAGTGTTGGTGGTGATAAAGGAATGAAGAGATGAAGGAAGTGTTGGTGGTGATAAAGGAATGAAGGGATGAAGGAAGTGTTGGTGATGATAAAGAAATAAAGGGATGAAGAAACAGTTTTGGTGATGATAAAGGAATGAAGGGATGAAGAAAGTGTTGGGGATGATAAAGGAATGAAGGGATGAAGGAACAGTGTTGGTGATAAAGGAATGAAGGGATGAAGGAAGGTTTGGTGATGATAAAGAAATAAAGGGATGAAGATACAGTTTTGGTGATGATAAAGGAATGAAGGGATGAAGGAACAGTGTTCGTGGTGATAAAGGAATGAAGGGATGAAGAAACAGTGTTGGTGATGATAAAGAAATAAAGGGATGAAGAAACAGTTTTGGTGATGATAAAGGAATGAAGAGATGAAGAAAGTGTTGGGGATGATAAAGGAATGAAGGGATGAAGGAACAGTGTTGGTGATAAAGGAATGAAGGGATGAAGGAAGTTTTGGTGATGATAAAGAAATAAAGGGATGAAGAAACAGTTTTGGTGATGATAAAGGAATGAAGGGATGAAGGAACAGTGTTCGTGGTGATAAAGGAATGAAGGGATGAAGAAACAGTGTTGGTGATGATAAAGGAAAGAAGGGATGAAGGAACAGTGTTGGTGGTGATAAAGGAATGAAGGGATGAAGGAACAGTGTTGGTGGTGATAAAGGAATGAAGGGATGAAGGAACAGTGTTGGTGGTGATAAAGGAAAGAAGGGATGAAGGAACAGTGTTGGTGGTGATAAAGGAATGAAGGGATGAAGGAACAGTGTTGGTGGTGATAAAGAAATGAAGGGATGAAGGAACAGTGTTGGTGATGCTAAAGGAATGAAGGGATGAAGGAACAGTGTTGGTGTTGATAAAGAAATGAAGGGATGAAGGAACAGTGTTAGTGATAATGAAGGGATGAAGGAACAATGTTGGTGATGATAAAGGAATGAATGGATGAAGGAACAGTGTTGGTGATGATAAAGGAATGAAAGGATGAAGGAACAGTGTTGGTGATGATAAAGGAATGAAGGGATGAAGGAACAGTGTTGGTGATGATAAAGGAATGAAGGGATGAAGGAACAGTGTTGGTGATGATAAAGGAATGAATGGATGAAGGAACAGTGTTGGTGATGATAAAGGAATGAAGGGATGAAGGAAGTGTTGGTGATGATAAAGGAATAAAGGGATGAAGGAACAGTGTTGGTGATGACAAAGGAAGGAAGGGATGAAGGAACAGTGTTCGTGGTGATAAAGGAATGAAGGAACAATGTTGGTGATGATAAAGAAATGAATGGATGAAGGAACAGTGTTGGTGATGATAAAGGAATGAAAGGATGAAGGAACAGTGTTGGTGATGATAAAGGAATGAAGGGATGAAGGAACAGTGTTGGTGATGATAAAGGAATGAAGGGATGAAGGAAGTGTTGGTGATGATAAAGGAATAAAGGGATGAAGGAACAGTGTTGGTGATGACAAAGGAAGGAAGGGATGAAGGAACAGTGTTCGTGGTGATAAAGGAATAAAGGGATGAAGAAACAGTTTTGGTGATGATAAAGGAATGAAGGGATGAAGGAACAGTGTTGGTGATGATAAAGGAATGAAGGGGTGAAGGAACAGTGTTGTTGGTGATAAAGGAATGAAGGGATGAAGGAACAGTGTTGGTGATGATAAAGGAATGAAGGGATGAAGGAACAGTGTTGGTGGTGATAAAGGAATGAAAGGATGAAGGAACAGTGTTGGTGATGATAAAGGAATGAAGGGATGAAGGAACAGTGTTGGTGATGATAAAGGAATGAATGGATGAAGGAACAGTGTTGGTGATGATAAAGGAATGAAGGGATGAAGGAACAGTGTTGGTGATGATAAAGGAATGAAGGGATGAAGGAAGTGTTGGTGATGATAAAGGAATAAAGGGATGAAGGAACAGTGTTGGTGATGACAAAGGAAGGAAGGGATGAAGGAACAGTGTTCGTGGTGATAAAGGAATGAAGGAACAATGTTGGTGATGATAAAGAAATGAATGGATGAAGGAACAGTGTTGGTGATGATAAAGGAATGAAAGGATGAAGGAACAGTGTTGGTGATGATAAAGGAATGAAGGGATGAAGGAACAGTGTTGGTGATGATAAAGGAATGAAGGGATGAAGGAAGTGTTGGTGATGATAAAGGAATAAAGGGATGAAGGAACAGTGTTGGTGATGACAAAGGAAGGAAGGGATGAAGGAACAGTGTTCGTGGTGATAAAGGAATGAAGGAACAATGTTGGTGATGATAAAGAAATGAATGGATGAAGGAACAGTGTTGGTGATGATAAAGGAATGAAAGGATGAAGGAACAGTGTTGGTGATGATAAAGGAATAAAGGGATGAAGGAACAGTGTTGGTGATGATAAAGGAATAAAGGGATGAAGAAACAGTTTTGGTGATGATAAAGGAATGAAGGGATGAAGGAACAGTGTTGGTGATGATAAAGGAATGAAGGGGTGAAGGAACAGTGTTGGTGGTGATAAAGGAATGAAGGGATGAAGGAACAGTGTTGGTGATGATAAAGGAAGGAAGGGGTGAAGGAACAGTGTTGGTGGTGATAAAGGAATGAAGGGATGAAGGAACAGTGTTGGTGATGATAAAGGAATGAAGGGATGAAGGAACAGTGTTGGTGATGATAAAGGAATGAAGGGGTGACTGTGAAACTGGATTGAGTGGGCGGAGCCAGAGAGACATCAGCCTTGTGATTGGTCGGGGGAATGATTATGGAACCCCAGATCAGGACCCAGTGTACATGGAGAGGAGAGAACTATGGTGAATGTGCTGGTCAGTTATTGGTCAGAACTTCATTCAGAGGGTTTACTGAGTACAGGTGTACTGTTTACCAGCAGGAACAAGATGAACCTCATTATAACAACTCACTGACTCAGGATCAGTGGGTCGTCCCATCGTTAGCCACATTAGCCTCGTAGCTCCAGTGCTAAACAGAGGTAAACTTTAAAGATTAGCTACATACCAGTTGGGCATCAGGGCGTTCTCCTTGCCGCGGAACATTATCCCAACGTTAGTGGCATGATCTCTGGAGGAGTAGAAGTCAGTGTAGTCTCCTACAGAAAGAAATGGAAGGGGAGAGAGAGAGATAAAGAGAGAGAGAGAAAGACAGAGAGAGAGAGAGATATATAGAGAGAGAGAGATAAAGAGAGAGAGAGAGATAAAGAGTGAGAGAGAAAGACAGAGAGAGATAGAGAGAGAGATAAAGAGTAAAAGAGATTAAGAGAGAGAAAGATAAAGAAAGTGAGAGACAGATAAAAAGAGAGAGAGATAAAGAGATAGAGAGATAAAGATAGAGAGGAGAGAGATAAATAGAGAGAGAAAGAGAGAGGAGAGAGAGAGTGAGATAAAGAGAGAGAGAGATAAGAGAGAGAGAGAGAGAGAGAGAGAGAGAGAGAGAGAGAGAGAGAGAGAGAGAGAGGGGAGAGAGATAAATATGAAAAGAAAGAGAGAGATAAAGAGAGAGATAAAGAGAGAGAGATATAGAGAGATAAAGAGAGAGATAGTGAGAGAGATAAAGAGAGAGAGATAAAGAGAGATAGTGAGAGAGATAAAGAGAGAGAGGAGAGAGAGATAAAGAGAGAGAGATAAAGAGAGAGATAAAGAGAGAGATATATAGAGAGATAAAGAGAGAGATAGTGAGAGAGATAAAGAGAGAGAGGAGAGAGAAAGAGAGAGAGGAGATAGAGAGAAAGAGAGAGAGATAAAGAGAGAGATAAAGAGAGAGAGATATAGAGAGATAAAGAGAGAGATATATAGAGAGATAAAGAGAGAGAGCAGAGAGCGCAGAGAGAGAGAAAGAGAGAGAGAGATACAGAGAGATAAAGAGAGAGAGATAGTGAGAGATAAAGAGAGAGAGAGAAGAGAGAGATACAGAGAGATAAAGAGAGAGAGATAGTGAGAGATAAAGAGAGAGAGAGAAGAGAGAGATACAGAGAGATAAAGAGAGAGAGATAGTGAGAGATAAAGAGAGAGAGAGAAGAGAGAGATACAGAGAGAGAGATAGAGAGAGATAAAGAAAGAGAGATAAAGAGATACAGAGGAGAGAGAGAGAAAGAGAGATAAAGAGATACAGAGGAGAGAGAGATAAAGAGAGAGAGAGAGAGAGAAAGAGAGATAAAGAGATACAGAGGAGAGAGAGAGAGAGAGAGAGAGAAAGAGAGATAAAGAGATACAGAGGAGAGAGAGAGAGAGAGAGAGAGAGAGAGAGAGAGAGAAAGAGAGATAAAGAGATACAGAGGAGAGAGAGATAAAGAGAGAGAGAGAGAGAGAGAAAGAGAGAAAAAGAGATACAGAGGAGAGAGAGATGAAGAGAGAGAGAGAGAGAGAAAGAGAGATAAAGAGATACAGAGGAGAGAGAGATGAAGAAGAAGATACATAACAGCTCCAGTCTCACCCCAGTAAGGTCACGTCTCAGGTCCTTCACAGTGAGTTAGATTTCATTACTACATTATTTCTGTACATACAGTTGAAATATGAAATATGAAACATTATGAAATATGAGAGAGACATTAACTACAGAAGGTGGAGAGATGAAAAGCTGCATCCTGTTTGTTTTTTTGTGTACAGCGCCCTCTGGTGGAATATTAGAGTTTACATCAAAACATTTCCAACAATAATTTAAAAAGCTTTAAGCTTGATTGTCCTTAAATATAAATATTTCACAAAGCAGGATTTCTCGGTTTAGCCAGATGAGGTGCTTTGATAAAGCTGCTTTGTGACAACGTCTGTTCTAAAAGGCGTATATTTATATAAACCTTACATTTTGTAAGAACTTTGAAAAATCCTGCCAGTTCCTCTTTGAGTAAGACTGTAAAACTGATGGGTAGAATTTGTGGAGCTTACTGTAAACGGTATGAAAGACAGAAAAAGAAAAGACTGAATGCTCACCTATATCAGCAGGTAGATGCATCACGGCAGAGCTCTGATCCACAAACGCCCTGAGAAGCACAAACACACCCAGGTAAGTCACATATCTATCTATCTATCTATCTATCTATCTATCTATCTATCTATCTATCTATCTATCTATCACAGCCTCTATCTATCTATCTATCTATCTATCTATCTATCTATCTATCTATCTATCTATCACAGCCTCTATCTATCTATCTATCTATCTATCTATCTATCTATCTATCTATCTATCTATCTATCTATCTATCACAGCCTCTATCTATCTATCTATCTATCTATCTATCTATCTATCTATCTATCTATCTATCGATCTATCTATCTATCTATCTATCACAGCCTATGTCTATCTATCTATCTATCTATCTATCTATCTATCTATCTATCTATCTATCTATCTATCTATCTATCTATCACAGCCTCTATCTATCTATCTATCTATCTATCTATCTATCTATCTATCTATCTATCTATCTATCTATCACAGCCTCTATCTATCTATCTATCTATCTATCTATCTATCTATCTATCTATCTATCTATCTATCTATCTATCTATCTATCTATCACAGCCTCTATCTATCTATCTATCTATCTATCTATCTATCTATCTATCTATCTATCTATCTATCTATCTATCACAGCCTATATCTATCTATCTATCTATCTATCTATCTATCTATCTATCTATCTATCTATCTATCTATCTATCTATCACAGCCTCTATCTATCTATCACAGCCTCTATCTATCTATCTATCTATCTATCTATCTATCTATCTATCTGTCTATCTATCACAGCCTCTATCTATCTATCTATCTATCTATCTATCTATCTATCTATCTATCTATCTATCTATCTATCTATCACAGCCTCTATCTATCTATCTATCTATCTATCTATCTATCTATCTATCTATCTATCTATCACAGCCTCTATCTATCTATCTATCTATCTATCTATCACAGCCTATGTCTATCTATCTATCTATCTATCTATCTATCTATCTATCTATCTATCACAGCCTCTATCTATCTATCTATCTATCTATCTATCTATCACAGCCTATGTCTATCTATCTATCTATCTATCTATCTATCTATCTATCTATCTATCTATCTATCTATCACAGCCTATATCTATCTATCTATCTATCTATCTATCTATCTATCTATCTATCTATCTATCTATCTATCTATCTATCACAGCCTATATCTATCTATCTATCTATCTATCTATCTATCTATCTATCTATCTATCTATCTATCTATCTATCTGTAAGTAGGTGAAAGGTTTGGAGGTAGCTGGGTTTCTGCATTGATTATTAATAAAGTGTGGTCTGGTCACTGACTTTCTAGCCTGTGCTGTTGATGTTGTGCCACATGCTCACTAAAATCCATGAAAAGAACAACTGGGTGTGTGTTAGAGTGTGTTTGACTTAGATTACGATCAGACCACATTTAATTAGTAATCACTGCAAAATCCAGGTATATCCAGAGGGTTCACTCACTTTTCACACACAACTGTATACAAGTATAAAACAGTTTGTTCCCTTATTGGGAGATGTGAGCGTGGTGGTCAAATCAAGCATTCTTGCGGGTTCACTGGGCTCATTTTGGGTCAACATATTAGAATTATCACTCCAAATCAAATAACATTAATTATTAAACGTATGGATTTTGCTGATTCAGTAAGTTAAAATCTATTAGGCTGTACCCTGCTCGTCCCTACAGGGGGCTCTCAGAGCACCAGCCTGCATGTATCCCACAGTACTGAGCACAGAATAAACTCTGATCTGCAGCTGAGTTTCTGTACCTGCTCCTCAAGTTCACGTCATCACGCAGGGTGGACTCGTTCGCGGCCAGCAGCATCTGCAGGTATCTTCTGGCTTCCCTCCAGGCGTCGAAGCCCAGGCCCATGAAAGCGTTGAGCGTGGGCTGTGGACACAAGAGCACGTTTTAACTTCCTTCACGGCGAGCTACAACTCTGATTCAGAATCCAGTCCACGTTTTTGCTCTGTCTGAGCTCATAACACGTCCTGGGAGGGGTACAAATTATCTCAGTGGTCCTCAACCTCCTCCTGAAGATCTACTGTTCTGCAGAGCTTAGCAGCAGCCTGCTTCCAGCATGTTGCCCAGCCTCTTTGCTCTACACTAATGCATTGAATCCAGCCAATCAGGGCCTTTTAAAGATGTTCATTAACTACAGCAGGTTTGGCAGACTGTGGTTTCCACAGGAACTTAAGTCTCCAGGGTTGGTGAACAGTAATTTACTTGGTTCCAGCATGCTTTGAGCTGAAGAGAGCACATGTATAGATCACATGACCCCCATGTTCTGGATATTTTTGTGTTTGGTGGCTAAACACCCCCAATCCATCTCCATCAGGGGGCTATATTGAGTGTGTCAACACATACAAACCATGTGACCCCCACCTCCCAACCCAAAGTAGGACTGGAGACCTCTGCTTGTCAATGCAGTCACCCACCACCTCCATCCCAGCTACCCTATTGCTCCATCTCAGCTGCCAACACAGTTTAGGCGGAATTCCACCGATTTTCCAAATTCTAATTTCAGCATAAATAAATTAATTCTTTCATCTTCTAAGCTGCTTATCCTTCTGGGCTGTGGGGGGCGCTGGAGTCTATCCAAGCGCTCATTAGGCCAAAGGCAGGAAACACCCTAAACAGGCTGGCAGTTCATCACAGGGCAGATACACACTCACTCAGGGGCAGTTTAGTATCTCCAGCTCACCTGACTGCATGTATTTGAACTATGGAAAGAAACTGGAGCACCTGGAGCAAACCCACTCAGACATGAAGACCCTGGTAATCAAACCCAGGCCGTTCTTCCTGTGAGGCAACAGCGCCACCCACTGCACCACCGTGCCTCCTCTCAATTTAACTATTAATTCTACAGTCATTTCGAGGGGTTCGGTGTGAAACGCTCTATGCTAGAAAACTGAGTGATATCTGTTCTCAGTGGTGGTGAAGGGAACCAGACGTCCACCTCTGAAAGCTCCCTCACAGAAAGTTATTACAGTAGATGGTTTTGAATACGCTGTCTGATGGCGTTCTGATGCAAAATAGTCCCTCAAGTTATTCTAATGTATGTCAATATGAATAGCAGTGATAGGGAGTAGAACTGAATACCTGATACAGGTGGGCTGAACAGTAGTTGGAGCAGAAGCTGATGAGGTTCTAGACTCTATAAGTATTGAGCTCAGGTGCATTTGGAGCTGAAGCAGACTAAACATGTCCATCTGCGTGGTCTCAAAGACTCACCTGATCAAACACATCCTGGTGCTGGCCGAGTACAGGTCCACTGAAAAGGTGCTTAATAACACTGAGGTCCAAAATCTGGTCTCCAATAGCAACTCCGATCCTGCGCCGAGGCTGAAATTCACATTAATATTGATTTAAAATACTGAAAAAGTTAGTCTGCGCACTTAAAAAGCTGGTTCTTCGAGGGTTCTTTAGTAAAGGCAGTGGTTCTATTTAGAAGCACAAGTTCTAGATATAACCATTTCATGCTAAAATGTGTTTTTGCTGGTGAAATTCTTCGGATTCTTCAGATTCATGATAATAATATCAATATTAAGATAATATTATTGTAATATCGAACTTAGAAGCAATAGAAGAACCATTTTTGGAGTTAAATACGTCCACGGACAAGCATGTATCTTCATTTTTGTCTATTTTTATTTTTCTACATCATTTGAACGCAGCAACTGAAGTTTACTATGTGTGAAAACTTTATGATGATTCAACCAATAGAAATGCTCCAAAATAGCTTGGAAAGATTTTTGGTTTCATTGACTTACATTAAAAGTACAGACAGTTTGTGTCCTCTCCTGTAAAGTTGCTATTTTGGAGTATTTCTTGTGTTTCTCCCTATTAAACTGTATTTCTATCTATCTATCTATCTATCTATCTATCTATTGCTATCTATCTATCTATTCATTGCTATCTATCTATCTATCTATCTATCTATCTATCTATCTATCTATCTATCTATCTATCTATCTATCTATCTATCTATCCTTGTGTTTCTCCCTATTAAACTGTATTTCTATCTATCTATCTATCTATCTATCTATCTATCTATCTATCTATCTATCTATCTATCTATCTATCTATCCTTGTGTTTCTCCCTATTAAACTGTATTTCTATCTATCTATCCTTGTGTTTCTCCCTATTAAACTGTCTGTCTATCTATCTATCTATCTATCTATCTATCTATCTATCCTTGTGTTTCTCCCTATTAAACTGTATTTCTATCTATCTATCTATCTATCTATCTATCTATCTATCTATATATCTATCTATCTATCCTTGTGTTTCTCCCTATTAAACTGTATTTCTATCTATCTATCTATCTATCTATCTATCTATCTATCCTTGTGTTTCTCCCTATTAAACTGTATTTCTATCTATCTATCCTTGTGTTTCTCCCTATTAAACTGTCTATCTATCTATCTATCTATCTATCTATCTATCTATCTATCTATCTATCTATCTATCTATCTATCTATCTATCTATCTATCTATCTATCTATCTATCTATCTATCTATCTATCTATCTATCTATCTATCTATCTATCTATCTATCTATCTATCCACACCATTCAGAAACATGTTAACATGCAAACTCATGCTTCTTCATAGAACCACTGCATTTACTAAGGAACCCTTGAGGCTCATCAGTGAACCAAACACTGGTAACATCTGCAAACCCTGCACAGCTTGGAGTTCACTGGCCTGCCATGACTTCCAGTAACTAAACAGTGACTATTAATATTTGACTCACGTGATCTGGGGTTGAAAACACTCCGTAGGGCAGGTTGTGGTAGGAGAAGTCTGAACTGTCCTCGACTTTAATGAAAGACATTTCGAAGTTGCAGTTCAGTTCAGGAATACTTGTCCAAGTCACCAGCAGCAAAAGAGCTAAAGCCTTCCAGATGTTCTCCACTGCAGCCATATGAAGTTACCGCCTCCTCGCTTTATGCTTTTCCCACCCATATAGCGTCAAGACACGCCCCCTTGCCGGCTACGATTGGCCAGAAGCGTCCTGCCCCCTCCATTGTGATTGGCTTACACCATTCCCTCCCCTCTCCGACTCTAGGATTGGCTGGTCAGTGAGGCTCACTTGCAATCTCCTACTATTAGCCAATCCTGGCTCGGGAGGTGTGGCTTGCCGGAAGGCCGGTGGGGTGGAAACATCAGGCCTCTGAAGGCAGAACAGCTGGCCAATCACACGCACCCTCTCACATCCTCCCTTCTCCAAGAGCACCCAGTAACAGTGGTGTCTGGAAATGACTCAGCACAAAAGTTGGCTCCATTTATAACCATGTTATTAAGCATTATTATCAAGTAATGCAGTTTATAAGGCAGTAGTTATAAGTAAGGCCTAGTTAATGGTACCAGATATCAGCTCTTTGTAATGCTGACCATGTATCTACACTCATTGTCCATTATATCAGCTCCACTGACCATATAGGAGCACTTCGTAGGTCTACGCTTACACCTGTAGTTCATCTGATTCTCTGTATACTTTGTTACGCTGTTTCCCAATGGTCAGGACCCCCACAGGACCCCCACAGAGCAGGTATTATTTGGGAGGTGGGTCATTCTCAGCACTGCAGCGACACTGACACGGTGGTGTGTGTTGTGCTGGCGTGAGTGGATCAGATACTGCAGTGCTGCTAGCCACACAGCTCACCTTCTTAGAAAAGGTACCACTTAAACAGAGCCAGAAGCGTTCACAGTGGTGGTGAATGGAACCAGACGTCCACCTTTAAAAACTCCCTCATAGAAAGTAATTACATGAAATGGTTATTAATACACTGCCTGATGTCTGAGACACTGGTTTACAGTGATTTGTGATTAAGTCTTGGTGTACAGACAAATTGTAATCAATATATTTCAATCCCTTCATGGTGGAGGGATATTATATGGTGAAAGGGCATTATATGTCAAAATAGATCCCAAAGAAAACTCATGTATTTATATCGAATAGATCAACGTTCCATATATAAGTGCTTTGAAGATGTGTGAAGGTTCACTGGTGGTTTTAATGGTAATTAAAATGTCTATATTTATGTGGTGGACTCCTGGTTCCATTCACCACCACTGTAGAGAACATCTGAACCATTTCACACCAAATAAACTCTGAATGCTGCTTATATCACCCACTATATTATTCAGAAATTTAGAATCTTTAGTGGAATTCCCCTTCACTTATGTATGTACACTATCTTGCCAAGCGTATTCGCTCATTTGCCTTCACACGCATATAAACTTGAGTGACGTCCCGTTCTTAATCCATAGGGTTTAATATGATGTCGACCCAACCTTTGCAGCTATAACAGCTTCAGCTCTTCTAGTAAGTCTCTCCAGACGGTTTAGGAGAGTGTTTATGGGAATGTTTGACTGGAATGTTCTTCCAGAAGACCATCTGTGAGGTCAGATACTGATGTTGGACAAGAAGGCCTGGCTCACGGTCTCCACTCTAATTCATCCCAAAGGTGTTCTATCAGGTTGAGGTCAGGACTCTGTGCAGGCCAGTCAAGTTCTTCCACACCAAACTCTCTCCTCCATGTCTTGATGGAGCTGCTCTCTGCACTGGTGGGCAGTCATGTTGGAACAGGTAGGTGCCGTCCCCAAACTGTCCCCACAAAGCATGAAATTGTCCTATGGTGTCTTATGGTCTGCTGAAGCATCAAGAGTTCCTTTCACTAGCACTAAAAAACACCTCCTGAAAAACAACCCCACACCATAATCCCCCCTCTACCAAACTTTACACTCGGCACAATGCAGTCAGACAAGTACCATTCTCCTGGCAACCACCAAAACCCAGACTCCTCCATGTGACTGCCAGACAGAGAAGCGTGATTGGTCACTCCAGAGAACACCCCTCCACTGCTCTAGAGTCCAGTGTTGGCGTGCTTTACTCCACTGCATCCGACCCTCTGCATTGCGCTTGGTGATGCAAGGCTTGGATGCAGCTGCTCAGCCATGGAGACCCATTCCATGAAGCTCTCTACACTCTGTTCTTGAGCTGATCTGAAGGCCACATGAAGTTTGGAGGTCTGTAGTGATTGACTCTGTAGAAAGTCGGTGACCTCTGTGCACTATGCTCCTCAGCATCTGCTGACCCGCTCTGTCATTGTACATGTTCTACCACTTGGTGTCTGAGTTGCTGTGGTTCCCAATCACTTCCACTTTGTTATAACACCACTGACAGTCCACTGTGGAATATTTAGTAGTGAGGAAACTTCACCAGGTGGCGTCCTATCACGGTACCACGCTGGAGTTCACTGAGCTCCTGAGAGTGACCCATTCTTTCATTAATGTGTGTAGAAGCAGTCTGCATGACTAGGTTCTTGGTTTTATACACTAGTAGGCCATGGAATTGACTGGAACACCTAAATTCAATGATCTGGATGGGTGAGTAAACACTTTTGGCAATTGTATGCATACAACAGTCCCGCAGTGCATCCTGGTACCATCACTTCTCCAGGTTAAAGTTGCGGACATCCCCATAATGTAAAATAAACAGAACTAATCAAACCAGACAGCTTTTTTCCACTGTTCCAAGGTCAGGTTCTGATAATGATGTGCCACTTGTAGGACAAAGACACAGCACATCATTTCACACTAGGAAAAAAAAATAAAATAAATAATAATAATAATCGCATCCAGCAATGAAGTGCAATTATATTAGTCAATAATCTCCAGACAGAGCAGAAAAACACACTCGTACATTGGCGTAGTCACACACACTTTCCTGAAATATTGATTCTAAACCATATTTAGAGCAAAATAAAAACAGAGGGCAAGGCTACCTGGTACAAAACCACACTTCTTAAGCTGCTGATGTGAAACCAAATCAATTACATTCCATTTACATTCATTATTTTTAATTGCAGAACTGTGAAACAGAAAAACCTCAGCCGCATGCAAAAGCTTGAGCACTACCTCATCTCCCAGAGTCAAATTACATAGTTAGCTGCTTTTCTAAGTGAAAATAAGTTAACATCATGTTTTACAAGGGACTTAAATACGGAATTTACTGCAATTTCTGTGTACAGCGTGGCTTATGTGCTGAAACAACAACATAAATAAACAAAAATAGAAAATTCACCATAACTTGTATAAACAGCCAAACATGTAATTTGACTAGGGGTGGCCAAACTTTTGCATACGACTGTATAACATGGTCAGCTTGAGACTTCAGACAAGCCCGGCCCTTCGAGTCGAGTACCACAAGAGAAGAAAAGCCCAATCAAGAATTCAAATTAAAACATAATAAAATTGTATGAATCTAAACTTCTTTAACATCTCATACGATACAATACTTCACGAAGACCCACGTCAAAGAAATCAGCAAAGACGGAACTTGTGCGCGCATGATGGAAGGCTCTGTTACAGCTGTATTGTTCAGAGTTCAAATGTGAAGATGGTGGGGGGCAGGTGGTGGGTCCCGGGCTGCTTAGATCTTCTTAACTTTTTCTCCGACCACGACTGGATTATCTTTCCTGATCTTCTCGGCTGCTTCAGCTCTGTAGTCGAAGGAGCAGTTGTGGACGTCGGAATATCGATGGATTCCGCAGAACAGGTTCCCACAGCGACAGTCGAAACCTAGCGCGCAGAGATACAGCGGTTAGAATGAGTCATGGAGAGATAGTTTCAGCCCAGACGTTCTTCATTATTAATCTCAAGGCTCATTTATTCATAACCACCATGAACTATGCTGTAACTACTATGTGAGCCTGTGAACAGACCTGGAGATTTTTCTATAATAAAACTAGAGATGGAAGAATCGATCGGCTGTGTGGATCTGTATTTTTCGATGTTCCTCTAGTTTAGCCGACCTCTAGAGCCGATCGATGGTGTTAAACCAATGAGCCTAATTTCTGTATTTCCAGCTAGCGTTTTATCCAGGAACAAGAGCCCTCCGTGAAACCCTCTACTGCCAGCTCCCTGCAGTTCCTCTCTGAACCACTAGGTGGAAATACAGACTGACTAAAGCAGCAGCCTCACGAGAACAGTTTATAGCGTTCACGTCATGTGCAGATAGAAAACATGTCGTCCGTCTGGCAGTGTTTACCGTATGTGCCTCAGACTCATCCAGGACGTTCTGTAACATCTGTAACATCAACGTGTCTCGTTGGAGAACCAAGACAAAGACATTTAACATACTAATCTGATACAGCATTTCAGAGACACCACACAGCTGAACACAGTGAGTCTCAGTAACAGCAGAGCTAGAACACACAGCTAGCACAAAACAAACAACCCAGAACACCTACAGACCAGATCTGACCGGTACGAACAGAACAGCAGCAGAAACAGCCAGAGAGCTAAAGAACCACAGCCAGAGTGATTGAGTTTATAGTTCTAGATAGCAACGTTTCTCCAGATGTCCCGAGTCGTGGTCTCTCTTACCAGTGAGGCCCACTTTCTTGCGGCAGGTGAAGCAGCGGTTCTTTTTGGGTTTGGATTTGTCCACTTCAGTGGTGGAGGACTGCAACGACACGTCTGATCCAGAGCCTGTGAAGAGCATTACAACATACGTCAGAAACATTATATAATGAAAAAGTAAACAAGCCAGGCAGGTAGACTACAGCTAGCACGCTCATCGCAAGTTATCCATCACTGAAGACACTCGAGACAGATTCAGAAGAATACTTTGAATTATTACATGTAAACAGAGGTCTTCTAGCTTTCTAATGTCTTATTTGCTGGATGTGTCGTACACGTGTTTCTTTTCTGTGGCGAAACAAGTATCAGAGGCTAAAGTCTACCAATTAGATATATGCAAACTGCATAGCTTAATCTATCCTCATTGGTTATTTTTTATTAATTATCCTGAATGACCTGCCTAAAATTAAAAGTTAAATAAATTTGCATTTGGCTCAAACTGCTTCAAGTTGTTTAATCTTGCTATGGTGGATCAGCCAAGTTTGCTTCTTTAGTGTTTGTTCTAGGCTAAAGGCTAAAGGCTAATGTATCTTTAAACACTAAACAGTAGAGTGCTGAAGACTTCTTATCTCCTTGTCCAGTGTGAGAAATACCCTCTGGTATTTTTTTTGGGGGGGGGGCCCACGTTGGCTGGCTTCTCCAGCATTGGTAGGATGCTAACTCACTTAATGATTCTTCTTATGGATAATATATTCTTGTCCATCTTGAGGACTGGGTTAAATCAAGCTCTGTTTTAGCTGTTAGTCTTCAGATCATGAAAGCATGGAGGTGCTCTGGTGGTAGTCATATTGATTTGAACCGGACTGCTATTACTAGGTGGGCTTCAAGTTTAGCCAACTACAAGCCCTATTGAAGCTGGTTTAGTTTTACCAGAGGAGGTCCGAGTGGCCAATTGGAACAAAGTATGGCACATAGCCTGGATTGAATCACGCTGACGTTTACATGATGAACAATAACTACACGTTCTGCAGCCAAATGAGTTGTAACCTCCTTTCAGTGTGAGGTGATGCGTGTTATCAACTTTAAACCACCAGATTTTGGGGCATAACTACAGCATACGGGATGGAATATACACTGAAATGCATCACCGATGTCCCTCTTCTGTAGATGTTTTTGGAGACCGGTGGAGTTGATGTGAATGCTGCCCAACAACACACTGTCCTGCAGCAGGTACTTGATCGAGCTATTGATGAAATTCTTGTAATTCAGCATCACTAAATATGTTTTCAGTAGTCACAAACTAGAGGATTCCAATCGAGCTCCATTGCAGCCGTTAGCCTAAGTTTTAAGTCAATACTGGGATGTCGATTTTAAGTAGGACGACCATTAGAATTTTTTTATTTTTAAATATTTGCCATTTGTGTTTGCATATCGTCGCTGTCCAATGAAAAACTAGTACCTCCAAAATGGTAACTTCACAGGAGAGACCAAAAACATTCTTTACTTTTAATTAAATTGAATTGATCAGCATTTGTGAGGCCGATTCCGAACGCTGATCACCTTTTAGCACAATCGGTCAATAGCCGATACCGATTGAGGGCGGGGCTATATGCCACGGCAGGGCTACATGCAATTATTAGCGTAAGCAAGTCATGAAACATGTTTGAAAAATGATTATCTAGAACTATAAACTCAATCACTCTGGCTGTGGTTCTTTAGCTCTCTGGCTGTTTCTGCTGCTGTTCTATTCGTACCGGTCAGATCTGGTCTGTAGGTGTTCTGGGTTGTTTGTTTTGTGTTAGCTGTGTGTTCTAGCTCTGCTGTTTACTGATACTCACTGTGTTCAGCTGTGTGGTGTCTCTGAAGTGCTGTATCAGATTAGTGTGTTAAATGTCTTTGTTTTGGTTCCTCCACGAGACACGCTGATGTTACAGAACGTCCTGGATGAGTCTGAGGCACATACGGTGATTCAATCCAGGCTATGTGCCATACTTTGTTCCAATTGGCCACTCGGACCTCCTCTGGTAAAACTAAACCAGCTTCAGTAGGGCTTGTAGTTGGCTGAACTTGAAGCCCACTTAGTAATAGTGGTCCTGTTCAAATCAGTATCACTGCAGTGTAATAATAACACCAGAGCGGCAACTTAGCGGCAACACTAAAGAAACAAACATGTCTCAGCTGATCGATTAGCTTTGAAATAAGAGAGAGAACTATTATAATTCAGGTTTTTTACTTACTCTCTAATAGGCACTGTATTAACAGTTACCGAAACAAGGAGGCCAACCCTGCTACCGCTACACTCACCACCATCTTCATCTAGCTGAAGGATCTCACTCAGTTTCCTCTTTCTTCTCCTAGCGCCGTCCTCCACTGACCCAGCTGACCTTTGCAGCTCACCTATGCTGACGTTCTTCTGATCGTTAGCTACTGCTGCGCTACTAGATGTTCCTTGCACACAAACATGGATACACAAATAAAAAATAACACCAATATCTGATCTAAATCGATAACCTTAAACTCAACTAATCTACTCTTGCTCCGCTCACAAATATGGTTTTTCATAGATGCTGTTACGAGGTTGTAGGGCTGAGCGATATGGGGAAGAATCTTATCACGATAATTTTTTTCATATCAGTCGATATCGATATATATCACGATATAAATCAAATCACTATTGCCTTTTTACTTTAAGTGAGATATAAAGATATCAAAATGTATTTTTTTTCTTAAATTGTTTTTTATTTTCAGACAAATAGACAAATGTACTATAGAACATTACACAACTGTATTAACCACACACACACACACACACACACACACACACACACACATATATATATGTGTGTGTGTGTGTGTTTAATACAGTTGTGTCATGTTAGTATGAACAGTATTCACATACAGACTCTGTGTTGAGCAGGCTGTTACTGGCCCTTTAAGTTCTGAGGAAAGGATTCGTAGCAGTGAGTCGACTCTCTATCGGCTCAAATGGTGAGTTCGTTTAGCGATTCTGTTTCGGGTTTTTTGATTATAAAGTCAACTCTGCCTCCGCGTTCTCACTCGAACTCCTACAGTAAACATGTTTATCTTTATCGATTACGAAATTACATCGATTAGCATTACGTGCATCGATGCATTGCAAAGGTGTCCGCGTCTACTGAAAGCATGGATTAATCCGGAGCGAGAGCTGCAGCTACAAACAATCGCTCACGTACATCTAAAGCTGTGGGAGTGTTTCACACAGAAACACAACAGTGTGGTGCTCTGTCAGCTCTGCACAGTGGAGATGATCACAACAGTACAACTGCTATACACCAGCACTTGAAGCTCAAACACCCCGTAGCGCTTCATCAACACAGCAGCAAGACAGCACCTGTTTACTAGTTGTTCTTATCTTAGCAGATTATTTTAAGATTACTGACACGTGTAACATGTTTCTTTCAGTAGTAGTTTAACGTTTTCTGTCGTCATTTTTTCTTATTTTATTCTCACTGCTCGACTGTGACGCCTACAGTAATCAGATTACTAGCGCGTGGGTTAAGCTGCCGCTACGCCGACACTCTGTACTGTGAGCTTCAACCGAACACGAAGTGGCTGGAACTCTAGTTCAGCCACCTGATTAGTTTGGGGCGGCGCTATTCTCATTCTTATTGGCTGTTCGTGTTGTCTCTCAAAACAGGGACGGAACTTAATTCTATCGACTTTCTATCGACTACATCTTATAGTTCTATCGAGGAAACGTTATTTCACAATAATTATCGTTATCGTTTTATCGCACAGCCCTACGAGGTTGGCTAGTAAGTTTTACCAAACCATTTAAACCAGTGTTTTATTTTTTCCTCCACCCTGGTCCTGGTGATGTCCCACCCTGCACATTTTGGTGGTTCCCTTGCATTAACACACCCCCTGCAGCTCCCTTGGGTCAACAATCTTCAACAACTTCAAGTTTCATTCAGTAATTTCAACAGCAGGCACTTCTTGGGGCCCTCCTGACGGTTCTTTACTCCAGAACAATAGGGCTGTGTATTGGCAAGAACTTGGCGATACAATACATATCGTGATACAGCGGTCACGATTCAATATATCACAATATATTGCGATACTGCAAGCAAAGTGATATATTGTGACTCTACTATTAAAACACACCACTGTATGAACAGGTTTGTCAATGCTTACAATAGCATTGCGCCCTTGTGCTGCTTGTTAATGTTGGAGTGGAGCTGAAGATGGATTACAACACTGCCATCTAGTGGTCAGAGGTTTAAATGAAACACACAAATGAATGACTGTCTGCCAGGAATCTGTGTATTGATACTGTGTTTTTGAGAATCGGTACAGTATCACCAAACATAATATCCTGATATTCAATATTTCAATATTTTCTTACACCCCTACAGCACGCTTGAAGTGTGGACCCATCTGATGCTACCTATTCTTAATAAACAGTACAAACGTTCGCCAGCAAGAGAAAAATGTGGATCCTGATGCTTCTCGCTGGACTTTGTTTGATTTGAGAACGGTCCAGCAAATGCACAAAGGCAAACAAAGAGGAGGAGGAGGAGGAGAGTGCGTTTGAGCATGTGTGGGACGCAGTGAGGTCGTTTCTATGGAATTCTGCTGAACTTCTCGTCACAGCACCCTCAATAACCTGCCGCTGTTCCGCTCTGAGCTGGAGAGGCTGGTGAAGTAGCTGTGCTGGAGCGAAGTGGAGTCGTACCTGCTACTACTTCTGCTTTCAGCTCGTCCTGGGCCTCTGATGAAGTCTGATCCACCTGAGAATCCACTGGTGGTGTTACGATGCTTTGACTACTGTAATAAAAATAAACAAACAAACAAACAGATGTTCAAAAAGCTATTATTGATTATTAAACATAATAGTATATTGAGACATGTTGGAAAAATTGTGTAAATTTGACTTTTGGCTGGAATATTGCTTTGTAAACATCTGAATTTTCATTCCTGTGGAGAATAAAAAGCTTTATTTAATTGCGAATTTTAGATAATTTTAGATGGAAGCTTCATCTATTTTGTTTGCACGATGCACCAGACATTTGATGCTTTTTCAATTCTGCAACCTCACAAACGATTTGATTTATTAGCGTTCGCTGCAATATTGTATATAGCCCAATAACTACTGTAGCTCCTCTGTAGAACGTTAACTGTGCTGTACAGAGCGTCAAACAAAGTGTTATGAAGCACAACGACCAGGAAACGAAGCCGGATCGACTGTGCTAACCGCTACAACACTGTGATCCTCTAATCTAAAATAAAATCTTAATTTTTGTGTTAAGCATTTCATTCCCCCCAAGAAAGTAGCCTAAACAACAACCCAGGGACAACAAATCTTTCTCACATATTACTGACAATAAGTACTCGCTACTGCCTAATGGATGACCCTGTAATCAAAAACAAGGTCAGAATTTTTGTGGTAAGCTTTATACTTTCCATAAATCATCAATAGTAATCTCTTACAGACTTACCTGTGAGTTAACAACTAGGGACGCACCGATCCAACTTTTTTTAGTTCTGATACGATATATATATATATTACATATCGGTCGATACCTGATACCGATCCGATACCATTGTAGAATTAATAAACCGTATACTTTATCATGTGGGAAAGACTTATTTATAAACAAAATTTAATTATCATAGCTATAAATGAAAAATTAAACGTATCAGCTGAAACTGAAATAGTTAACACAGTCTGGGAAAAATATTTGTGATGCTAAATTATAATGAGGTCCCACGCAGGCGACGGAAGCCTTCATCTTTGACCACCGGCCCTGGCGGCGCATCTAAAACAATCAATTCCAAAACTTTCTCTGTTATTTTCGGTGCTTTCACGCTACCGGTTGGAAACGTTTCACGTCTCTGCAGCGCGTCCACCACAGTTAGCTGCTTCGTCGTTTAGTCTCCTGCTTCTTTTTGTCTGTTCGACTGTAACGTGAGGAACTCGGCGTACTCTTCAGTGTGGTACTTTTGGAGGTGCTTAATTACATGTGCTGTACTGTATTTTGCAGTGCTACCGCCCCTTGCAACATTAGTTCTGCAGATATTGCATGTTGCCTTTGAACTTGTTGGCATAGCGAGCGTGAAATACCTGACTGCAGCCGACTCTTTGTCTCGCTCCATGTTGTTGTTCCTGTTTGCGTTCTATGAAATACTTCAGCAGTACCTGGACTTGGCACACGCCGCAAATGAATTAAAGTGAATGGATCGGCCTATATATATATAAACTCTCAAAAGTTTGGGATCACAGTGAAATGTTCTTGTTTTAATGGAGTATCTTCTTCCTTAACACAACAATGGACTGACGGGTCTCTAAAGAAAGTTGTTTCTTTCTGGTCATTGTGAGTCGGTCAGCAAGCCATCAACTGCTGATCTTCAGATACTAAACTAACCTAGAATGTTGTTCCCTTTTATACTCATTTATTAGTAGAATGTTTTTCAGCTGTGCATCACAATTGAGCAAGAGTGTCCCAACAACCAATTAGTCCCATAACATCCTTAACTTGGATTGGTGGTCGTACCAGGAGATTTAGACAGAGGACTGAGAATTACTGATAATAGGACTGTATGCAAAATAAACCTCTAGACTTCAACACAAACATTTTTATTCTTTAGAAATTATCTGATACACTTACATTAATTGTGAAATGGACAATGGACATTATTGTGAATTGCATAAAAATTGCATGACAAATTTCTAAAGTGATCCTAAACTTTTGAGCGGTAGTGTATGTATAAAAAATCAATTTTTCAATTCAAATTGATCTTCATTTGAATAATCCGATATCAATTTGTATAAACCCGAGATCGATCTTTAAAATTAGCATTCCAGCCCCTCTGCCCCCCCTTTTTCGCGCAACGAGATCTGGCTGGGGGAGCACATCAGTTAAGCATGGCTGGAGCACAAGTGAAGGCACCCCAGAACTTGAAAGCAGATGTCTGGCTACATTTTGGATTCAGAAACCAGGACGGTATTCACGCTATTTTCCATGACAACACTGGGGGGGCATCTTTGTTTACTTTGTGTTAGAACGTCTGGTGCGAGCGCAGATACGTTGATACTGATTACCATCAAAGCGACAACAAACATATAAAATGACTAGAATAACATGTTCAGTTAGAGGGAGTCAGTAATTGGAAGAAGAGGAGAACTTGGCTTGAACAACAGTGTTACAAACACAGCACATGAAGATCTTGACCCGCTTCTGATCAGCTTCAGATCAGGGTGTGAAGCTCAGAGCTAAAACGGTACCGCTATTCCAAATTAAACAAGCTTAAACTCTGACTGGTCTCCCTCTTCATTCTGACGGCAAAAGACGAAGTTACAACAATGGACGCCAATGTCCAATCGCTAATCATGACATGGCTGATCACATAGATTTGTGTACGTCTGATTCCTGAACCAAACTGTCATCAACTTCATCACCTGAGCTGGCAAACAATATCAGACGGGTGTGGGTTCAATTTTATGGCTGTGCCGTCAAGTTAGGAGGTAAACCAATCGATTCTATCCAGCCGGGTCAGAGCCTGCGCCTGGGCAAACTGGAATTGAGCTGAAATCAAGCTTGAAGCAGGACGAGTGTGGATGAGTAAGCCGTACCTGTTTTGTTCTAGCGCTGATGCAGGCGTGACTGTGGCTGACTGCGCCGAGAGGGACTCTCCTAACGCGCTGAGGCACTCTGACACTGCAGGAGAGAGAAACAAGTCAAAAGTTGAGACCTCTGTGAGCCGGCAGCCCAACTTTTCCCAACTTTTCAGTGATGAAAACCTAAACTTTCCAGATACGCTCAACTGTCCAAGACATCTTTTGTGATGTTCTGTTACATCAGGACAAACAATCATCTACCAAACTGGACAATTAAGGCTTGTGGGCTGATGCAGCTTCTGAATTCTAGTCCTTTTCTCTGTTACAAGATGACATCATCGCATAACACAGTTTTTTTTTAATTCCCCGCCTCCAAGAAAGCTACACACAACTTCACACAATGAATGCACAGCTATTAGACATCGTGTAGGGATATAACTGCTCTGGTGGTTGACCAGTCAGAAGAGAGTGGGTGAACTGGCCAATCAGAGCTCGCTGGGCTTGTCAGGAGCTAAAAGGCTAAGCACCAGCTAACGTGTACATTTCAGTTTAAGATCCTAACTTGTGATTATTATAAGTCAGAAAACGTTTTATTTATAAGTCAAGCAATACGGCTTAAAAGACTGTTTAGCTCCGCCCACTGTTCAGAAACTGCCATAGGTGTTAGGTGTGTGAGGTAGATGGTGGACAACAATGCTAGAAGATGCACTTACAGTAATACACAATCACAGGTGTTGTTGTTTTTGGCTGCAGTAATTGGATGTACAGTGGACCCCCGAACACAAACGACCCAAGACCCCCAAATATCCAGAAAGTGGGCTAAACCTAAACTTTAATTGGGCACACTGGAAAGGGCTGTCCTCTCACTCCGTCATCTGTAGATCATTTCTCGTCTGAAGATTATCACTATGGGACGTAGGCTTACACGACGACTGGATCTTAAGTCTGACTCTGTTCCAACAATATGGGCGTGTAAGGAAACCAGCGAGAGGAGTTCAAGAGCCTCCGTGTACGTGGAGGTAAACCAGGTAAGCTCAGTTACTGAGCCTGCTTTAGCTGATGTTAGCTAACGTTAGCTTCACTTGCTAAGTTCGGTGGCTCAGGTAAGTTATGCTAAGCTAACATAGTTGAATTATGATTTATAGAGTCGTATGAGAGCGAGTTCCACTTTGATCATATTTACTACAATAACTGTACCTCTATATCTGAGTGTAGCTAGTTGCTAGGCAACTGTTGTCATGAATAATGTTGGTTATTTATCTAGACACTGTTTACACTCAGGATGAGCTGCTGTTGTGGGTGTGGTTTGACTAAAAGTATCAGGACTAAGTGATATGGTGGTCTAAAAGTCTCAGGACTAAGTGATATGGTGATCTAAAAGTATCAGGACTAAGTGATATGGTGGTCTAAAAGTATCAGGACTAAGTGATATGGTGGTCTAAAAGTCTCAGGACTAAGTGATATGGTGATCTAAAAGTATCAGGACTAAGTGATATGGTGGTCTAAAAGTATCAGGACTAAGTGATATGGTGATCTAAAAGTATCAGGACTAAGTGATATGGTGGTCTAAAAGTCTCAGGACTAAGTGATATGGTGGTCTAAAAGTATCAGGACTAAGTGATATGGTGGTCTAAAAGTCTCAGGACTAAGTGATATGGTGATCTAAAAGTATCAGGACTAAGTGATATGGTGATCTAAAAGTATCAGGACTAAGTGATATGGTGGTCTAAAAGTATCAGGACTAAGTGATATGGTGGTCTAAAAGTATCAGGACTAAGTGATATGGTGGTCTATTTCTACATTACAGCTCTTTCAGATTCAAATTCAGAAATATCATCAGAATCTGAAGAAGCAGTTCTGGAACATTCTCAGTCCCAGTCAGTCATAGTGCTGTTGTACCGCAGAGCTGTTCACTGTTGTCCACCAGTGACGTCACACGGTAGCGTTCAGGAATTTCCGTAGCGAGCTCAGGTTTTACAGTCAATTTAATTAAAATCGTCTATTTTAAAGCAAATTAAGCAGCGAATTTCATTTAAAGTCACGTTTGATGACAGCTCATCATCTGAAGCTCAATCCCAGCAAGACTGAGCTGCTGTTCATCCCTGGAACTACAGGTCCTCAGCAGGATCTTGCCATCTCATACGAGAACTCTTGGATTGTTCCGTCTAAAGATGCAAGAAACCTTGGTGTGACTCTGGATGACCAGTTATCGTTCTCAGCCCATATTACGAACCTGACTCGGTCATGCAGATACCTTCTCCACAACATCAGACGCATCCGACCCTTCCTCTCTCAGGAGGCCTCCCAGGTGCTTGTCCAGTCTCTTGTCACTTCAAGGCTGGACTACTGCAACTCACTCCTGGCTGGTCTTCCTCTGCAGACCATCAGGCCCTTACAACTGATCCAGAATGCAGCAGCACGGCTCATCTTCAATCTTCAGAAGTTCACTCATTTCACACCACTGCTGCGCTCCCTCCCTTCACTGGCTTCCTGTAGCTGCTCACATTCAGTTTAAAGTTCTGATGCCTACAAAGCCAAGAATGGAGCAGCTCCTCCTGACCTTATGGCAATGGTCAAAAGTCGAACCACACCTTAAGCCCTTCGCGCTTCAAGTACGGCTCGGCTTGACCCGCCATCACTCAAGATTCATAGAAGACACGCAACAAAACGCTTCTCTGTCCTGGAGCCCAGATGGTGGAACGAACTTCCACTGGCTGTCTGAACAGCGAACTCTCTCACGGTCTTCAAACGCCGACTGAAGACCACCATCTCTTTGTAAAGCACTTATTATCACTAATATACTAAAGTACTGGTATAAACTGTAATTGCACTTTATCTTCTAGGAGCACTGGATAAGTACTGCACTTGTACTGTATGTAGTCTTGTATTTGTTCTCTTCTCTGTAGGTGTTCCAGTCTTGCTAGGTATTGCGTTGTCTTTTTTTCTAGGTATCAGCACTGGCCCTGTGTTTATGGCAGTGTTTGAGTTTAAGAGTAGTTTGGACTTAATCCTGTTGTACTAGATAGAGATTCATATTCTGACCAACACTAAGCACTTTTGTAAGTCGCTCTGGATAAGAGCGTCTGCTAAATACCGTAAATGTAAATGTAAATGTTTAAGATTTCCTCTCGTAGCGTCTCGAGTTTGTTACCATATTGTCCTAAGCTAGCAAGTTTAGGGGCTGCTTAAACAGCAACAGCGTCACACCGGCCCTTTACGGATAAGGCTGAGCAGACTGTGTGTAATCCGTCTTTAGATGGAGCTGTGAATCTGTCGGTGGCAGCATGTTCAGTCTTGATGACTCAGTCAAGCAGTCATAACAAATATGTTCCAGCTATAATGACTCGAGGGTGATAGAAATCTGTGTGCGTTTCCATTCAGCATGTGTTCCTGCTGTGATGAGCATGTGTGAAGGTCTCATTAGTGAGTGGTGGTGAAATCAGGCATGTGCCGAAACTGCAGCCACTGCCCGTAAACGGTGGCACCTTCGCTTTTAGGATGAAAGACAAAGCAAAGGATTAAACAGATCTATCACTACGTGCCACTTAACACATCACCCCGCCGAGTGTGACCTGCTTTTGGGGCAGTCGTGGAGTTGCTCTGGAGGTTTGGGAAGCAGCCTAACCCTCAGAAGGTCCCTGGTTCAACCCCCTGAACAGACACGACACGACTGAAGTGACCTTGAATAAGGCACCTAATCTCCAGCTGCTGGGGTACTGTGTATAGGGCTGTCCACCACTCCAGCAAGTGTGCTCACTGCCCCTAGTGTGTATGTGTGTATGTTTCACTCCCTGCTAAAGTGTGTTCTCTGGTGTGTCTGTGTATGTGTATGTTTCACTGCCCCCTAGTGTTTATTCACTAGTGTGTGTGTGTATGTGTGTGTGCGTGTCTCACTCCTCCCTAAAGTGTGTTCTCCAGCGTTCGCAGGTGGGTGTTTCACTGCCCCTTAGTGTGTGTTCACTAGTGTGTGCATGTTTCACTCCCCGCTAAAGTGTGTTCTCTAGTGTGTCTGCGTGTGTATGTGGGGATTTCACTGCCCTTAGTGTGTTCCCTAGTGTGTATGGGTACATGGTTGGTTCACTGCCCCTTAGTGTGTGTGTGTAATTTTTTACTGACCCCTAGTGTGTGTGTGTGTGTGTATCACTGCCCTCTATTGTGTATGTGTGTGTATTATAGCCCCCTAGTGTGTGTGTGTTTGTGTATTACTGTCCCCTAGTGTGTGTTCACTAGTGTGTGTGTGTGCGCATTACTGCCCCCTACTGTGTTTACTAGTGTGTGTGTGTGTGTGTGTGTGTGTGTGTGTGTGTGTGTGTATTACTGCCCCCTAGTGTGTGTGTGGGTGTGTGTGTGTATTACTGCCCCCTAGTGTGTGTTCACTAGTGTGTGGATGTGTGTGTGGATGTGTGTGTATTACTGACCCCTAGTGTGTATTCACTAGTGTGTGTGTGTGTGTGTGTATTACTGCCCCCTAGTGTGTGTTCACTAGTGTGTGTGTGTGGATGTGTGTGTATTACTGTCCACTAGTGTGTATTCACTAGTGTGTGTGTGTGTGTGTGTATTACTGCCCCCTAGTGTGTGTTCACTAGTGTGTGTGTGTGTGTGTGTGTGTGTATTACTGTCCCCTAGTGTGTATTCACTAGTGTGTGTGTGTGTGTGTGTGTGTATTACTGCCCCCTAGTGTGTGTGTGTATTACTGTCCCCTAGTGTGTATGTGTATTACTGCCCCTACTGTGTTCAATAGTGTGTGTGTTTGTGTATGTGTGTGTATTACTGCCCCCTAGTGTGTGTTCATTAGTGTGTGTGTGTGTGGATGTGTGTATTACTGTCCCCCAGTGTGTGTATGTGTGTGTGTGTATTACTGTCCCCTAGCGTGTGTGTGTGTGTGTGTATTACTGTCCCCTAGTGTGTGTGTGTGTGTGAATTACTGTCCCCTAGCGTTTGTTCACTAGTGTGTGTGTGTGTGTGTGTGTGTATTACTGTCCCCTAGTGTGTGTTCACTAGTGTGTGTGTGTGTGTGTGTGTGTGTGTGTGTGTGTGTGTGTGTGTATTTTGAAATGTATTTAAATTCGCTCAGCAGCCGAAATTAAAGAATTTCTTAAAGTTCTTTAATAGAAATCACACATACACTGCCACATAACTCAGTATCTTTAGGTAACAGACCTGAAAGTGGTTCCTGTAAACAGTTGTGTTTGTTAGATCCTGGGAAGCGTATGACTCTCTTACCCGGGTCGCTGACTCTGCTGCTGCCGTTCTGCCTCTGTAAGAAGTCTCTGTAGCAGACCGAGCACATGCCGTTGGTTCGGGGGTTGCCATAGAAGCCGCAGCCCGTAGCACACAGCAGAGGCGCCTGGGTTTGGTTGGTCTCAGCCATGTCCTTCCTGTGGTTTAGCCAAAGAAAGAACAATGTCCGGCGATTCTCACACCAAAATAAGAGAAACACATGACTCATTCTGAAAGAAGGGAAGTGATGAATCGAACTTAAATCCTGAAAAAATACAACTAAAAGCAAATGAAAGTAACTACAAACACTACCAGCCAAATGTTTTAGAACTGTTTTAAAACGTTTGGCTGGTAGTGTATCTAAAACGTTTGTCTGGTAGTGTATCTAAAACGTTTGGCTGGTAGTGTATCTAAAACGTTTGGCTGGTAGTGTATCTAAAACGTTTGTCTGGTAGTGTTCTAAAACGTTTGTCTGGTAGTGTATCTAAAACGTTTGACTGGTAGTGTATCTAAAACGTTTGACTGGTAGTGTATCTAAAACGTTTGACTGGTAGTGTATCTAAAACGTTTGACTGGTAGTGTACTAAAGCGTTTGACTGGTAGTGTATCTAAAACGTTTGACTGGTAGTGTATCTAAAGCGTTTGACTGGTAGTGTATCTAAAACGTTTGACTGGTAGTGTATCTAAAACGTTTGGCTGGTAGTGTATCTAAAACGTTTGACTGGTAGTGTATCTAAAACGTTTGACTGGTAGTGTATCTAAAACGTTTGACTGGTAGTGTATCTAAAACGTTTGTCTGGTAGTGTACTAAAGCGTTTGTCTGGTAGTGTATCTAAAACGTTTGTCTGGTAGTGTATCTAAAACGTTTGGCTGGTAGTGTACTAAAACGTTTGTCTGGTAGTGTATCTAAAACGTTTGTCTGGTAGTGTATCTAAAACGTTTGTCTGGTAGTGTATCTAAAACGTTTGACTGGTAGAGTATCTAAAACGTTTGTCTGGTAGTGTATCTAAAACGTTTGTCTGGTAATGTATCTAAAACGTTTGACTGGTAGTGTATCTAAAACGTTTGGCTGGTAGTGTATCTAAAACGTTTGACTGGTAGAGTATCTAAAACGTTTGTCTGGTAGTGTATCTAAAACGTTTGACTGGTAGTGTATCTAAAACGTTTGTCTGGTAGTGTATGCGGATTGTGATGGTTACCGCATTCGGAACAGACCTATTCATTTACTGTACTTCAAGGGGCCACAAACAAGCCCATACTGTTGGTCCAAAGACCGAGGGGGGTCTTTGCGTGTGGTCTGTAGCCCAGTGGTTAAGAAACCCTGCACTAAGGGATTTGTTGATGACAACAATTAACAGGGCAACCATTAACAAGCTCCAACAAAGATCATCCAAACTCACAACAGTACCTATGAAAATGAAGGTCGACTCCCTGAAGTCTGAGTTATAAAGAAAATTACGGAATTAAGGAACTTCACATGTTATGACTTCCTAACAGGTCTGAATAACACTCAACTCTTCTTCCTTTGTCATGTTCCTGCTCTATCTGTCTGACTCCCTGTCTCTGCTCACTGCTGGACGACTGCTCTCATTCTCCTCTGCTGCTTTCAAAGGGGACAGTACGTTAGTGCAGCCTATGGATGTAAAATTTAATTAAAACATAAAAGCTGAAATGAACATAATCAGACATTGAAAGAAGACTCTGATACACTATACTGCCAAAGGTATCTGCTGGTCTGCTTTCAAACAGATATGAACTTGAGCGACATCCCGTTTTTAATCCATAGGGTTTAATATGATGCCGGCCCAACCTTTGCAGCTATAACACCTTCAGCTCTTCTGGGAAGGCTCTCCACACGGTTTAGGAGAGTGTTTATGGGAATGTTTGACCATCTGTGAGGTCAGATACTGATGTTGGACGAGAAGGTCTGGCTCACAGACTCTAATTCATAACGAAGGTGTTCTATCAGGTGGAGGTCAGGACTCTGTGCAGGCCAGTCAAGTTCTTCTACACCAAACTCGCTCCTCCATGTCTTTATGGAGCTGCACTGTGCACTGGTGGGCATCCATGTTGGAACAGGAAGTGGGATGTCCCCAAACTGTCCCCACAAAGTTGGGAGAGTAAACACACACTCAGCGAACTTCAGCGGAGTCGTTAACTAAAGAAGAGCCTTCACCCGTGACCCTGACTAGCGGGATAAAGTGGAAGATGATGGATGGATGGATGGATATTAACATCTATTAAGAAGTTAAAGCTATTAACATATAAGACTTTTACAAACACAGTTTTAAATATTGAAAAACATTGTTTATTATCGTTATCAACAAAATTACAGAAATTATCAAGATATCATATCTCAACGCTACCTGGGACATCGGTTAAAGGGAACCCCGGCTGGTAACACTTGTAAGCCTTAATATGGTGTAATGACTTTAAATTATTAAGACGTGCTGTAAAAATCACAAAATTATCGGATTTATTTATAAATTAACACTTTTATTCTAAATATTTAACGTATTGGATGCAGCCATTATTACTGACGCGCAAAGCCTGCTGGGTAGATGAGGTCAGATGGTTTCAGGTCTGAACTGGACTGTGGTGTGAAGGAGTGAATGTTAGTTACTAACCTAGCTTAAAGAAAACCATGTACATTGTGTTGTTGATGTTGTTTCAGTGAAAGGCAGTGTGAAGACTGATATTAGTCTAAACAGCTTCACAAACATAAACAAGGAGAATAGTTAGTGAAGCAGCGTGTGGACCAACACAGCTACCCAAAGACCCCCGCTCTGCTCTCCTCACTTCAGTCTGGATGAGTTTGAGTGGTTCAGTAGACCACCACTGGTGAGAGACTTGACGGAGGCTGTTGGTTTTAAGCGTAGACTAAAACACAATGCAGTCACAGTTTCCCCACACAGGAAGTCCAGAAGCTCCAGATTCTGGAGAACCGCGAGAAGAACCGTGAACGTGAACATGCGCTGGACTCTCTCCTGAGAACGTTTAGCGTTAGCGTCAGCTGCTTCTCCTCGTTTGTGTATCCTGAAGGTGAAAGTAGAGTCTTAGTAGTGAACATACTACTTCACTAATAAAGGAGTGTGAAGCTCAGAGACACTCCCGTTCAGTGTATCTAGCTGTTTACTGAGCGTGAATGTTTCCTGCTAGAAAGCGGAGCTCCTTTAACAGACACTCTCCTTCTCCGTCAACACCAACACACAGCTTCACAACAACTCCAGCACTGTGTCCACTCTCTCCTCCACCCTCTCTGTTCACCATTTACACTAACGTGGTGTGTGATGTCACCGCTGATGTCAAACTGTAAAGACTGAACAGTAGCATGTTTAGCTAGCTAGCTGTGCTCGAGCGTGACGGCCGGTTACTGCAACCATTTGACGTCAGTAGTTACAACAATGGAGACCTACGTGCAGCGGATTTTAAAGAAAATCTAATAAATCTGATACTTTTAGTGATTTTTTTAACGTGTCTTAATAATTTATAGTCAATACACTATATTAAGAATTACTTGTGTTACCAGTAGGGATGGGCGATATTGCCCTACAATAATATCACAATATTTCTTGGTATTTTTGCGATAATGATACTCTTGTCGATATGTCAAAAACATTAAATTAAAAAATATATATTTCAAGAATTCACTACTGCAACAAAATGAAAATTAAATGTTATTATTGCATCAGATTGTAACAGAAGTCAATGATCCAGAATGTCATGATACTAAATAATGCACTCCAAATATCTCCATATATCCAGGACTGAAGTAAAGTGAATGATACTGGACAGATAAAAATGTCTCTGGTAGATATATAATGGGAAATAAGAAAAGTGTGAATATTTCTTTTTCTAAAATCAGTAAAAGTAGTACCTGATGTGATAATTAGTGATGGGTGATATGGCACGGTACTACAGGGTATAATATCGTTCACCATATTCAAAAATGTTGGTGATATTATTGTGTATGACACGATATGGCACACCCCTAGTTACCAGCCGGGGTTCCCTTTAAAAACAGGGTCTCCACCTTCATTTGAACGTTGGCTTAAAGACGTTGCCCTATTTCTCTACTTGGAAAAAATTAGACATACACTTAAAGGTGATAAAGGTGATATTTGCATATGGACCCCCTTCTTTACCTTCTTCTCTGATGTCAGTCATTCTGGCACTACATCACAGTAATCACAACTTAATTAATATTTTTTTAATGTTCTTTTTTATTTATTTTATTATTATTTATTTGTTTCTTTTTATTATAATTTTTGTTATTATTATTATTATTTATTTATTTTTTTATATATAAAAATAACTTGTCAAACATGGCAACGGTAAGTGACAGGTGGGTGAGAATGGGTAGAATAGGTTGGGTGGGTAGGAGGGTTTGGTGGGTGGGTTACGATGATAATAGATGGGAATAAAAAATTGTGTATCTATCGGACGGCTGTTTGTAAATCCTTGTTTTCCCAATAAACAGAATGTTCAAAGAAAAAAAAAACCAAAAAAAAAACAGGGTCAATTTTGACTTTAAAGCCAACAGAGAGACTTTTTAACTAACTTTATGGCAGATTTCTCAAAGAAAACCTCTTCACGTCTGAGGTTTACAGTGGGAGATGGAAGAGTCTGAACACAAAACAATTTTTTCCTTCCTTTTTCTGCTTACAGTGTGTTTTAGATGCTCAGGTTCCTGTTTCGTCATTAAAACAACAGCAAACATGAGTTACCAAACAGCCAAATATCCATTTTTCCTGAGTCAGTGCTGCCTTCCAAGTTGAAACACTCCCGCAAGAAGATTACACTGTAATACAGAAGCGTTGGTGTAAAACTGCTGATTCTCCAGTCTTTCACAAACGTGGCTCCTGAAGACTCAGTCAGGCCAGCATGTGGCTGAGTGCAATCCAGCCAAAGCACAAAGGCTTTCAGAGCTTCTATTTTAGACCCGCTGTGGTTACACAGTGATGTATTAACACTGTCGATTGTGATCACAGACTGCTGGTGTAAACACGTTAGCGCTTTAGCACAGCAGAGTCTGGTTATAAGTAAGCCGTACTTGTTTGCATGTATGATAAGCTTAAAAGGAGTTCGAAAGTTTGTAGACGTGTCTGCTGTCCAGGTATTAATAGAGACTCTGCTGCAGTAACAGCCTCTACTCTTCTGGGAAGGCTTTACACTGGACGCTGAACATTACTGTCAGGATTTGATTGAGTGTTAGTGAGGTCGGGTACTGATGTTGGAACACTGCTATGGGGATTTGATTGAGTATTACCAGTGTTGAACATTGCTGTGAGGACTTGATTGAGCATTACTGATGTTGAAGATTGCTGTGAGGATTTGATTGAGTAATAGTGAGGTCGGGTACTGATGTTGGAACATTGCTGTGAGGATTTGATTAAGCATGACTGATGCTGAACATTGCTGTGAGGATTTAATTGAGCATTACTAATGTTGAAGATTGCTGTGAGGATTTGATTGAGGATCACTGATGTTGAACATTGCTGTGAGGATTTGATTGAGTATTAGTGAGGTCGGGTACTGATGTTGGAACACTGCTGTGAGGATTCGAGTGAGTGTTAGTGAGGTCAGGTACTGATATTGGAACATTGCTGTGAGGATTTGATTGAGTATTAGTGAGGTCGGGTACTGATGTTGGAACACTGCGGTGAGGATTTGATTGAGTGTTAGTGAGGTCAGGTACTGATATTGGAACACTGCGGTGAGGATTTGATTGAGTGTTAGTGAGGTCAGGTACTGATGTTGGAACATTGCTGTGAGGATTTGATTGAGTATTAGTGAGGTCGGGTACTGATATTGGAACACTGCGGTGAGGATTTGATTGAGTATTACACTGTGTATATATATATATATATACACACACAGGGGTTGGCCAATGAAACTGAAACACCTGGTTTTAGACCACAATAATTTATTAGTATGGTGTAGAGCCTCCTTTTGTGGCCAATACAGCGTCAGTTGGTTTTGGGAATGACATATACAAGTCCTGCTCAGTGGTCAGAGGAATTTGAAGCCATTCTTCTTGCAGGACAGTGTTCAGGTCACTACGTGATGCTGGTGGAGGAAAACGTTTCCTGACTCGCTCCTCCAAAACACCCCAAAGTGGCTCAATAATATTTAGATCTGGTGACTGTGCAGGCCATGGGAGATGTTCAACTTCACTTTCATGTTCATTAAACCCAACAAGCCCAGCACAGCATGAAATCTGTCCCATAATACGGATTCAAGAAGAAAAGAAAAAGTGACATGTAATAATGATCTTCCAGCCCAGAAACCGTTCAACAGTTCAAATAAAACATGCAGAACGTTACGACCCAGCACGCTACAACCTGAAGATCAAGTCCCATCAGCACAAAAGAGCTGCTCCGTCAATGTTTAAACCAAACTCCAGCATCTAATCCAGCCACGCTGCTGGCTAATGGTGCAGCCATTTGTCAAAACAAGACAATAAATAAAGATTCAGTCCAAACTTGTACTCACTAGCGTGCACAAACATTCCCGCAGGCTTGTCCGGCTGTAGTAAAGCTCCTGCCATTCACTCTCGCTCACATGTCCTGCCCTGTGACAAGCTCAGGAAAGCCTCATGTCTTGGCACCTGAATCGAACACGCTGCTCGTGAGGCTTGACAGAAACCGTGCATCTAAGCAGTGGGATTACGGAGCTCCATGGTTTCAGGAGGAACACAACAAGCTCTTGGACCAGAGCTTCAGCCACAGAGGCTTAGAAGAGCCAAGCATTTCCAACCTTGGTGACTCTAATCCTCAGGAGCCGCTCGCCAAACAGTTTCGGCTTCGGTTCTGGCGTCGACCAATCTTTTTCATTTCATACTTTGCAATGACTTTAACGGGTCCATGGTCTTCAGGGCTGGCAATTCAGTAATCCGCCTTTTCCTACACTGTCCAAGCTCGTAATGAATTTCTGAACAAACTATTAAAAACATTGTTTTCAGCCGCTCAGTATTTATTATGTTCTTTTCTTGTTCGTCCTGGTTCCTTTCTTTTCATTATTTGACAGGTAGTCGAGGGCTGAAGGTTTAGGGAACCAGGCAAGTAACCAGAAGGTCGTTGAGTTGAACTTCTAAACCATCAGGGCATGACTGAGGTGCCCTTGAGCACGACACCTAAAAAGTGGGCACTGGAGGAGGGTTCGGGGGCGGTGGGCATTGGAGGAGGGTTTGAGGGCGGTGGGCATTGGAGGAGGTTTCGGGGGCGGTGGGCATTGGAGGAGGTTTCGGGGGCGGTGGGCATTGGATAGGGGTTTCGGGGGTAGTGGGCATTGGAGGAGGTTTCGGGTGTGCTGGGCATTGGAGGAGGTTTCGGGGGCGGTGGGCATTGGAGGAGGTTTCAGAAGTGATGGGCATTGGAGGAGGTTTTGGGGTGGTGGGCATTGGAGAAGGTTTCGGGGGTAGTGGGCATTGGAGGAGGTTTTAGGGGTGGTGGGCATTGGAGGAGGTTTTGGGGTGGTGGGCATTGGAGGAGGTTTTGGGGTGGTGGGCATTGGAGGAGGTTTCAGGGGTGGTGGGCATTGGAGGAGGTTTTGGGGTGGTGGGAGGGGGGTTTTTCTCTTACTGCCCTCCATCTGGATTTTGAACGTTCAAGCTGCCACTTCAACAAAAGAATGTTAGTCACTCTTTACAGCCGGTGTGTGGTTTGTCTGTTCTGGGCTACTGCAGAAACATGGCGGTGGCAGCTCCTGTTGGAAGACAACCAGACAACCATCCATCCATCCATTATCTACCACTTTATCAAGCTAGTCGGGGTCACGGGGGGCTGAAGCCAATCCCAGCATCACACCTACGGGCAGTTTAGAGTGAGGATCCTAACATGCATGTGTTTGGACTGTGGGAGGAAACCGGAGTACCCGGAGGAACCCACTCAAGCACGGAGAGAACATACACACTCACACAGAACCACCCGGACCGGGAATCCAACCCGGATCCTCATGCTATGAGAAGACAGTGCTCAACACTACACCACCGTGGTGACCACTACACCACCGTACCAACCACTACACCACCGTGGTGACCACTACACCACCGTACCAACCACTACACCACCGTACCAACCACTACACCTCCGTACCAACCACTACACCACCGTAATAACCACTACACCACCGTAATAACCACTGCACCTCCGTACTAACCACTGCACCTCCGTACTAACCACTACACCACCATACCACCATACTAACCACTACACCACCATACTAACCACTACACCACCGTACTAACCACTACACCACCGTACTAACCACTACACCACCATACTAACCACTACACCAACGTACTAACCACTACACCACCGTACTAACCACTACACCACTATACTAACCACTACACCACCATACTAACCACTACACCACCATACTAACCTCTACACCACCATACTAACCACTACACCACCATACTAACCTCTACACCACCATACTAACCACTACACCACCGTACTAACCACTACACCACCATACTAACCACTACACCACCGTACCAACCACTACACCACCGTGGTGACCACTACACCACCGTACCAACCACTACACCACCGTACCAACCACTACACCACCGTACCAACCACTACACCTCCGTACCAACCACTACACCACCGTAATAACCACTACACCACCGTAATAACCACTGCACCTCCGTACTAACCACTGCACCTCCGTACTAACCACTACACCACCATACTAACCACTACACCACCATACTAACCACTACACCACCGTACTAACCACTACACCACCGTACTAACCACTACACCACCATACTAACCACTACACCAACGTACTAACCACTACACCACCGTACTAACCACTACACCACCGTACTAACCACTACACCACTATACTAACCACTACACCACCATACTAACCACTACACCACCATACTAACCACTACACCACCATGCTGCCCATATGTTATTCTATTTCTGATAATGCACCCCTTGTAAATCTTACACACTGCTCCTTCAGGTAAAAGCAAGTGATCTTGATGTACAACATGCCTGGGCTTTTATAGTTCTGTACAATAGCCTATTGTTCATGAACCCCAAAGGTAAAAAAATGATCTAACTGTTGGGTGAGAAAGTCTCAGTCTCAACTGGAATCGCTGAAATTGGCTGAGAAGGTTCTGGTGACAGTAGACATTGTCCATGCTCTTTGAAAATAAACTCAAAGCCAAGGAGAGAACATAGTGTACACCAAACTAAACACACACTTAAAGCTTCCAAACATGCTGCCAAACATGGTGAAGTACATACAGTGCAGTGTAAACGTTCACACACCTTAAAAAAAAAAAGTTAAAAAAAAAAATCTAGGGCATCTAGGGTAAGAGAATGTATGAGGATGTATGTGTGCACTGGTTATGTTTATTAAGGCCTTATGTCTTGTTCTGTTATGTTTTGGTGTTTATCCATTTCTCAAAGTGAAACCCATTCTTGTAGGGTGGTCACCCCCAGTAGGGTGCATTGGTTCCAACCAGAGGCAGGAGCAGTCCTACAAGATAGGAGAAACTTGGTCCTGTGGGGGGGACTAGCTGGAGAGTACTGACCTCGGGCTCCATGGTCTTGCGACCGGGAACTGAATTCAAGTCAGGCTTTTTTTTATTTTACTTTATATCTTTATATCTCTATATATCTATATATTATTTTTCTTATTTTATTATTTTTCTTTAGCCAATGAAATTACCAACACCGTTTGCACGAAATCCTCAGGAGTCTCCATATTTCTCATCCAACCACCCTCTATACCACTTCGCCTTATTCTACCAGGTGACTTCGTGACTCCTTCACTGAAGATCAGCAAAAGCATTGTCACAGAACTGCCTGCGATAAGTTAGACCAATCAGAGGCAACCAAACCTTCATGTGTGGTGGCCTCACAACCACAGTGTGCTGGCTGTCTGGCACAATACATTCAGGGGTCAGGCCTCAAGCCAGAAACAGCAGATATTTTGGTCTCCATGGCAAACAAAACAGGCCCGAAATCTTAATTTATAGAAATGAATCGCAATTTAAATCACACCTGCAATTTCATATATCTTCCCCAGATCGTTCACCCATTTTTCAAATTATATGATTTTAAACAACATGCTTAAACCTTCTACACAGCACTGTGCATACAAGTTTTAAGGAAAATCTATAATAGAAAAGATCTAACTTGCATCAGTCTAGGGCACCTAAGCTGATTTAAAAGCCTTTATCTGATCAATAACTGTTATGTTCACCAGTAAGAACAGCAGATCTGATTAGAACAGATGTAAATAATCCTACATACAATACAAAGTAACATGAACATGTTATTGTGAGAGAAGTAGATCAGATCTTGATCCAGTTTGAAGAACAAAGTTAGGTTCCAGATTTCTCCTGGACGCCCCAGACATTGTATGAACGTGTTCAGTTCCTTCAGCAGCAAATCTTGATTTAGCTTAATGAAGTGCTGAGCAGTCAAAGCAGGTATTAGATGAGAACTGATAATAATACTGGGTTGTTTAGGAGAAGCTTGGAAAGGGTTAAATAAACACACTGACGTATGTAAAAGCTCTACTTGTTCTATTAATACTGATTAATATTTAATAATAAAGTGTTTTACTCAGCAAATAAAAGCTTCCTGTCTGAAAAAATATATATTATGATATAATACGTGGACAGTCTGGCATGGGTTGCCCGGGTGCCAACTACTGAAATACACCTATCAGATGGAATATCAACTCACACACTATATATAACAGCCTTCACAAAGTGAATATATAGTTTAGTCTGGAATATGTACCAAATTAAAGGGGACCTCCACTGACTTTCCAAAGTTTCTGTATAATTCACTGGTTGGCATATCATCAAAGTAATTCAGAATGGGTTTGGTGTGAAGTGGTTGATTATAGAGACTCAGATGTTCCTTACAGTGGTGGTAAATGGAACCAGGGGTCTCTTTAACACAAATATAGACATTTAACTTACTATGTTAACCACCAGTCGACCAACACACATCGTGTGAGTTTACATACAAAATGTGTATTATGGTAAAACAGTAAAAATCTAAAATAATAAACTTTCTTTGAGGACTATTCTGACTTAGAACATCATGTATGTATCCCTCCACCACAACTGGATTCAAACATATGTATTAAAATACATTTTAGATTGAAACTTTGTCCCAAAACTATCATAAAACAACAACTCAGACATCAGGCAGTGCATTCATAACCATTTCACAGGGAGCTTTTAAAGGTGGACGTCTGGTTCCATTCACCACCACTGTGCGCAAATCTCACAACCAAACTGCTCTGAATGACTTAATTGATATGTCAGTCATTTAATGCATAGATTTTTTTAAAAAATTCGTGGAATTCCCTTTAAAATTGACTTATATTTATTACTGTAAAACAACTACAGACAAACAGAGACAGCTTGAGCTAATGATAGCTACAATACCCCACTTAACTATTAGTTTTTTCCAAATATACAATCGTTGTGACAACAATATGACTACAAACACTTTAACCAGACTTGTACTAACAACCCTGTGCCAACCTACCTCAGAAAAAAGACCCCCGAGATGTCACTTCTCCAGTGGTCTTCGAGCTAATTAGCGCTAAAACAACAGCTACGACTTCATAACAGACAAACATACATAGTCCAAATCAAACACGAAAACACGCCCTCTGCGCGCTGATTGGCCACTTCCGCGCAAACCCCGCCCATACCCACCTCACGATTGGACCGACGCCGTGTCAATCATGTTCTATAAGTTATAAAGAGTTTATAACATCTGACGGATTTTACTGAGCTAGCTTCTAGTTAGAATATACAATATTTTTAAAAATGTGTACAAAGTTTGTTAAACTAGTTACAGTTAGGTTTTAGGTCATCTGAGCTTAATTATAATCGTCTAGAAGTAGTAAAGTCACACAAATATTATCTAGAAGTGAGTAACATAACAACAAAACTAAGCTCGGTTAGGCTCGCTCGCTAGCTAACCGCTAACTGTTGTTTTTGTTTATGTCTACATGACATTTGGCTAGTAAATCAAATATAAACACGTATAAACACCTGCAGTGAATGTTTTTTAGCGAATGCCCATAAGCAAAAAAGCAAGCACGTTGTAGTTGATTGTATCTAGCTGTTATCTCTAAGAAGAACGAGGCCGAAGTTGCTATTCGCCAGCTTCTTGTTCGAAAATAATAATTCCGTTCCACCTAAAAAAGGTGCCCCGTGTAACTGCTGCACCATTAAAGGTGGAACGAGAACATTTGGAGCAAGAAGCTGACCTCAGCTGTGAGAGTAAGCGAACTTGAGCTCACCTTCTCCTCCTCTTGACTCCGCCGGCTGTTTCAGGCGAATATAAGAACGAAACTTTTCTTCCCGGCGTCCAACAAGTGCGATTAAAGCGACTCGAATGCGGAAGATTTACTTCACCGAGCCAGTCTGTTGTTGCCTACCAAGCGATTATTCAGGCTGGAGGTCGTCTTTCAGCAGCTCCCCCACCCAGAAACTGCCTGTTTGTTACTACTGCTGCTGCTGCTGTCACCCTCCACCTCCCCCCACCTCACACTGTAATCTCTGATGTCATACGTGTTCGAACAATGATGTCTTTTTATGCGTGTTTACGTCACTCGAGATTCATTTCTTCCCCCAAGTGCACCTTTTAACGTTGGACAGTTTTTGATCTTCAGTGTTTGTCGATCAGTGAGACAACTCGAGGAAGTTGTGTAGCTAGAAACCACTAAGTAGAGGAAGAAAGCATGAAGCAGTTTAAAGGGGAATTCCACCGTTTTTTCAAATTTGTTTGAGTAATTCAAAATTGAGGTGTAAACACAGGCTTTGTGTGAAGATTTCTTTACTGGAGCCAAGCGTTGTCGTGTCTATAACGCAAATATAGCTATTTTATTTACTATTAAAACCACAAGTCAACGTATGGGTGTCTACTGAGCTTATATGAGTAACAGTGATGATGGTAAAATATTTTTAAAAATCAGAAAATATGATTTTTCTTGGAAACTATCTTGTCTTAGTGCCACGACTGTATTAAAGAAAGAAGGATTGCTATGCAAGTCGAAATCTTATCACAAAACTATCATGAAACAATGTCTCAGACATCAAGCCGTCTATGTCTATCCATTTTTCGAGTTCTTGTGAGGGAGCTTCTAGTGGTATTAAACTCCTGAGGTTCTTAAGAAGTGAGCTTTCGACACTGAACAAAGATTGTTCACATCTCAACTATTTTCTTGATTGATTTATTTATTTTTGGGTGGAGTTCCCCTTTAAGTTTAGGATAAAGGTCCCAAATTCTGCATTAAGTCAAGTCAAGTTTATTTGTATAGCGCTTTTTACAACAATGTTGTCACAAAGCAGCTTTACAGGAATTTTAAAGCATGAAAAACATGAAATCACACACTTTATCCCTTGTGAGCAAGCCAGAGGCAACGGTGGCAACAACACCTCCCTCAACTGGAGGAAGAAACCTTGGGAGGAACCAGACTCACAAGAGGAGACCCACCCTCCTCTGGTGGAACAGTATTTACAGTTTATGAACTAAAGCTGAGTCTGAAGGTAAAAGCTTTAGAAGCTGTACAGGTGCTACATCAGGTGGGTGATACTGTGATGCAGTCAAGGTGGAGCAAATGGCATGAATGGAGAGGAGATCTTGTTGGAGCCAGGTGACGAGGAGGCCCTGGCATTCGGACCTCCAACAGCATTTGATGGGACAGGTGGGCGGTTATTACCTCAGAGAGAGAGAGAAAAAACAGAGTTAGTTCTGGTTTGGGTTAGTATAGAGACAGAGTTAGTTCTGGTTTGGGTTAGTATAGAGACAGAGTTAGTTCTGGTTTGTGTTAGTACAGAGACTGGGTTAGTTCTGGTTTGGGTTAGTACAGAGTCTGGGTTAGTTCTGGTTTGGGTTAGTACAGAGACAGAGTTAGTTCTGGTTTGGGTTAGTACAGAGTCTGGGTTAGTTCTGGTTTGTGTTAGTACAGAGACAGAGTTAGTTCTGGTTTGTGTTAGTACAGAGACGGCGTTAGTTCTGGTTTGGGTTAGTACAGAGACAGAGTTAGTTCTGGTTTGGGTTAGTACAGAGACAGAGTTGGTTCTGGTTTGGGTTAGTACAGAGTCTGAGTTAGTTCTGGTTTGTGTTAGTACAGAGACAGAGTTAGTTCTGGTTTGGGTTAGTACAGAGACAGAGTTAGTTCTGGTTTGGGTTAGTACAGAGACAGAGTTGGTTCTGGTTTGAGTAAGTACAGAGACAGAGTTAGTTCTAGTTTGGGTTAGTATAAAGACAGAGTTAGTTCTGGTTTGGGTTAGTACCGAGACAGAGTTAGTTCTGGTCTGGGTTAGTACAGAGACAGGGTTAGTTCTGGTTTGGGTTAGTACAGAGACAGAGTTAGTTCTAGTTTGGGTTAGTACAGAGACAGAGTTAGTTCTGGTTTGGGGTAGTACAGAGTCTGAGTTAGTTCTGGTTTGGGTTAGTACAGAGTCTGAGTCAGTTCTGGTTTGGGTTAGTACAGAGACAGAGTTAGTTCTGGTTTGGGTTAGTACAGAGTCTGAGTTAGTTCTGGTTTGGGTTAGTACAGAGTCTGAGTCAGTTCTGGTTTGGGTTAGTACAGAGACAGAGTTAGTTCTGGTTTGGGTTAGTACAGAGTCTGAGTTAGTTCTGGTTTGGGTTAGTACAGAGACAGAGTTAGTTCTGGTTTGTGTTAGTACAGAGACAGAGTTAGTTCTGGTTTGGGTTAGTACAGAGACAGAGTTAGTTCTGGTTTGGGTTAGTACAGAGACAGAGTTAGTTCTGGTTTGAGTTAGTACAGAGTCTGAGTTAGTTCTGGTCTGGGTTAGTACAGAGACAGAGTCAGTTCTGGTTTGGGTTAGTACAGAGACAGAGTTAGTTCTGGTTTGTGTTAGTACAGAGACAGAGTTAGTTCTGGTTTGGGTTAGTACAGAGACAGAGTTAGTTCTGGTTTGGGTTAGTACAGAGACAGAGTTAGTTCTGGTTTGAGTTAGTACAGAGTCTGAGTTAGTTCTGGTCTGGGTTAGTACAGAGACAGAGTTAGTTCTGGTTTGGGTTAGTACAGAGACAGAGTTAGTTCTGGTTTGTGTTAGTACAGAGACAGAGTGAGTTGTGGTTTGGGTTAGTACAGAGACAGAGTTAGTTCTGGTTTGTGTTAGTACAGAGACAGAGTTAGTTCTGGTTTGGGTTAGTACAGAGACAGAGTTAGTTCTGGTTTGAGTTAGTACAGAGTCTGAGTTAGTTCTGGTCTGGGTTAGTACAGAGACAGAGTTAGTTCTGGTTTGGGTTAGTACAGAGACAGCGTTAGTTCTGGTTTGGGTTAGTACAGAGACAGAGTTAGTTCTGGTTTGTGTTAGTACAGAGACAGAGTTAGTTCTGGTTTGGGTTAGTACAGAGACTGAGTTAGTTCTGGTTTGGGTTAGTACAGAGACAGAGTTAGTTCTGGTTTGGGTTAGTACAGAGACAGAGTTAGTTCTGGTTTGTGTTAGTACAGAGACAGAGTGAGTTGTGGTTTGGGTTAGTACAGAGTCTGAGTTAGTTCTGGTCTGGGTTAGTACAGAGTCTGGGTTAGTTCTGGTTTGTGTTAGTACAGAGACAGAGTGAGTTCTGGTTTGGGTTAGTACAGAGACAGAGTTAGTTCTGGTTTAGGTTAGTACAGAGTCTGGGTTAGTTCTGGTTTGGGTTAGTACAGAGACTGAGTTAGTTCTGGTTTAGGTTAGTACAGAGACTGAGTTAGTTCTGGTTTGGGTTAGTACAGAGACAGAGTAAGTTCTGGTTTGTGTTAGTACAGAGACTGAGTTAGTTCTGGTTTGGGTTAGTACAGAGACAGAGTAAGTTCTGGTTTGTGTTAGTACAGAGTCTGAGTTAGTTCTGGTCTGGGTTAGTACAGAGTCTGAGTTAGTTCTGGTCTGGGTTAGTACAGAGTCTGAGTTAGTTCTGGTCTGGGTTAGTACAGAGACAGAGTTAGTTCTGGTTTGGGTTTGTACAGAGACAGAGTAAGTTCTGGTTTGTGTTAGTACAGAGTCTGAGTTAGTTCTGGTCTGGGTTAGTACAGAGTCTGAGTTAGTTCTGGTCTGGGTTAGTACAGAGTCTGAGTTAGTTCTGGTTTAGGTTAGTACAGAGTCTGAGTTAGTTCTGGTCTGGGTTAGTATAGAGGATATGGAGTGTTTAGAGTGCAGCTGGTGACTCTGACAGATCTGATTATAAACAAAATGAACTAAAAGTAGAGAAACTGCACACGTGCTACATCTGGATGATACAGTTATGCAATCAAGGTGCAGCAGATGACAGATGAAGAGGTTACAAGGTAACAAGGGGGTACTGGTGGTCCGTCCTCCAACAGTATTCGGCAGGACAGGTGGGCGGTTATTACCTCAGAAAGAAGGCGAAAGAAAAACAAGGTTAGTTCAGGTTTGGAGTAATACAGTGGATGAGAAGCATAGCTCAGTCTCCAAAAGCTAAACTGAACAAGTATGTTTTAAGTCTGGACTTAAATATTGAGACTGTGTCAGAGTCCCGAACATTAACTGGAAGATTATTCCACAGTTTGGGGGCTTTATAGGAAAAAGCTTTTCTTGTAGTCTTCTGAATTTTAGGAACTATTAGAAAACCAGCATCTTGTGATCTGAGTGAACGTGGAGGTTCATAATAGGAGATTAGATCTTGCAGGTACTCCGGTGTGAGAGTGTGCAGGTACTCCGGTGTGAGAGTGTGCAGGTACTCCGGTGTGAGACCGTGCAGGGTTTTATACGTCAGTAATAGAATTTTATAGTCGATACAGAATTTAACAGGAAGCCAGTGTAGCTGATAAAACTGGACTGATGATGGAAGGTTCTGGTTTTAGTTAGTACTCTAGCTGCAGCGTTCTGAACTAACTGGAGTTTATTCAGGTTCCTGCTGGAGCATCCTGACAATAATGCATTACAGTAATCTAGCCTTGAGGTTATAAAGGCACGACTAACTTTTCAGCATCAGACACAGATAACGCATTTCTTAACTTTGAAATGTTTCGTAGGTGAAGAAACGCTGTTCTTGTAATATTACCTACGTGTTGATTAAATGTCAGATCTGAGTCAATTGTTACACCAAGATTTTTGGCTACTAAACCAGGAAGACTTCAGACTTAAGCCCATCAGAACATCTCATCAGCAAGACTTGTAAAGTGCCCTACCCGGATCTTCTTATGCACCTTCAAAGGAGAATACCACCAACTATCCAAAATGTCTAATAATTATACCATTTAAATGTAAACAAAGTTCATTCTGAGTGATTCGGTGTGAAACGCTCTGCTCTGGAGAAACTTGCCAAGTCAGACTCGTTCACAGTGGTGGTAAATGGAGCGTCAGATATAAACTTTATCTAGCTGTTATCTCGGAGAAAGTTGCAGAAGTTGCTATTCACCAGCTCCTACTTTTAGAGGTATTAAACTCAGTGAGGTTCTCAGGAGGTAAGTCTTTTACATTAAACCAATCTGAATGACTTTGTTTACAACTCAACTTTTTTTTGGTGGAGTTCCCCTTCACGTTTAGTACGATGGCCCCAAATTCTGCCTTAAGACCTTAGACTTCAAAAAGCCAGTAAAAACATCTCATCAGTAAGATTTGTAAAGCGCCCTACCCTGATCTTCTTCTGTACCTGTAAAGGAGAATTCCACCAACTCTCCAAAATTTCTAATAATTAGATCATTAAGATGTAAACAAAGTTCATTCTGAGTGGTTCGATGTGAAACACTCTGCTCTGGAGAAACATGCCAAGTCAGACTCGTTCACAGTGGTGGTAAATGGAGCGTCTAACTCTAAATGCTCTCTTACATTAAGTTTAGGATGTTTAGCTACTAAATCAGATATAAACTTTATCTAGCTGTTATTTCTGAAAACGTTGCAGAAGTTGCTATTCACCAGCTCCTACTTTTAGAGGTATTAAACTCAGTGAGCTTCTCAGGAGGTAAGTCTTTTACACTAAACCACTCTGAATGACTTTGTTTACATCTCAACTTTTTTTTTTGGTGAAGTTCCCCTACACGTTTAGTATAAAGGCCCCATATTCTGCATTAAGGCCTTAGACTTTGAAAGCTAGTAAAAACATCTCATCAGTAAGACTTGTAAAGTGCCCTACCCTGATCTTCTCATGTACCTGTAAAGGAGAATTTCACCACATTTCCAAAAATTCTAATAATTAGATCATTAATGTGTAACAAAAGTTCATTCTGAGTGATTTGGTGTGGTGGAGTTCCTCTTCACATTTAATATGATGGCGCCAAATTCTGCCTCTGTCCTCTGTTCTGACTGGCTGTCCTGTATACTGTCTCAAAGCAGTCTTAGTTTAAACAGTTCTGAACTGCTGAAGGTGCTATCTCTCCCCTCACCAATGCTGGTGCATATGATTCAGCCAATCAGGAACTTCCAGTGAACATAACTAGCTGTAGCAGGTGTGACAGACAGTGGCTGGAACTAGACTGCAGCCGTGTCCCATTAAAGGGGCTGCGTCCTTCGCAGGTTGTATTTGAAGGTGTCACACCAGTGTGACTGTGACAGGAGCCCCAGGATTGGGACACAGCTTCTGCAGGACAGTAGCTCTCTAGGAAGGAGGGCTGAAGACCAAATCTAAACAAATATTTCAGGGCAAACCCAAACAGCCATGACACACAGAACGAACATTTCTGTTTGTTTATGTTGATCCGTGTTCGTGCTGTTGATGTGCTCTGGCTGTTAGTGGACCGATACTGAATGATAATGTAACCTGACAGTAACAGGTTAGCTGGGACAACCAATGTCTGCCTAATAGCATACAATACAATAATATATAATATAATATGTGACAGGAGAGGACAAAAACCGTCTTTACCTTTAATGTAGGGTAATGGAACCAAAATTTTTCCAAGATATTTTGGTCTGTTTTTCATGAAATTTTATATACAATATAAACTTTTATACAATTTTGAAAAAAAAAAAAAAAAAAAAAAAAAAAATATATATATATATATATATATATATATAATATATATTATATATATATATATTATATATATATATATATATGACTTACAATCTCATTAACACAACAATGGCCATCGCAAAATAATGATATGTGAATGTATATGTAAATTACTGCTAAAGAAAACCCCCATGTATCTCCATTTTTGTCCATTTTTATTTTTTATGCCATCTGTCTTTTACATTGTGTGCAAATTTCATGATGAATGGACCAATAGAAATACTCCAAAATAGCTTCGAAAATTTTATTTTTCTAAGCTAAACTGTTGACTTAAAAACGATTTTATCCTGTCCTGAAAAGCTACCACATTAGAATCAGAATAAGAATCAGAATCAGAAATACTTTATTGTAAAAAATTGCAGTTTTTACAGTAGCAGCCGGTTATATAGAAGAATAAACACTCTAATAATAATTTACAACATAAAAGAAAGAAATTTTTACTATGTACACATATACGTCTTAAATACAATAGAAGAATAAAATGTAAAGTGACTGTGTCTATAATAATAAGTACAGATATACTTTATACAGCAGTAAGAGTTTAGAAGAAGAGATACTTGTTTTTCTTTGGACAGCAAGAGTATGGAGACTCCATCTCATAATTCTAAGAAACATATATAGGATATTAAGTCATAATTATGTGAAAACTTATCATTAATAGGAAATACTAGTTTATAATAACTGCTCTGTAGAGAAACAGATGAACTACAGTCTGTAATTTTAGAACTACAAAGTGCTGCTATTTGGTAAATGGACCTGATGAAATTGAAAATATAATATAACAATCTATAACTGTAGTAGTAATGTGTAAATGTGTCAGTCATTAAATTAATAAACTAATAATAATAAAGCAGTTTTACTCACAGGCGACACCGTTTACCCGAGTGGTTTTCTACCAGCACTACAATATGGCCGCCGGTAGTGCGCACTCCTCGAAGTGCCCTAGGTGGCCGTTGGAGACGCTGCACAGACTGAACCCACGTGTGTTTGGCAGATAGCTGGTTACAGCGCTGCCCTGAGACCCGACGTGTCACTTAATGATTAACTTTCTGTTCTTCTGTCATTTATTTAAGTTTGTTTATGGTCGTTTCGCCCGCAGCAGTACGGGCTGTGTTCCAGTCTCGCCTCTGGAAGCGTTAGCATTAGCTTAGCTCGCAGCGATGGCAGCCCTACGCGCGGCTAAACAGGCTCTGAGAAAGGAGATAAAGAAGCGAGTGGCCGGTCTGAGCGAAGAAGAGAAACTTCGCCAGTCACTGGTTGTCTCTCAGAAGGTAAATGGTGGCTCTGTCTTGCTGATGGTCGCGTTTGTTTGCCCAGTAAGTTACCACTAAGTGACTGTGTTGGGGTCCACCTTAAATGTTGAGTCAGTTACATGCAGGCTGCCCGCATTTAAGGTGGAACGGAACATCTGCCCTGCTGGAAAAAGACTATAATAACAAACAGGAGTAAAACCTGACTGTCTAATTGCTTCTAATGCCTTAATAAGAGACCCCTAGCTTCCTGTATACACTTGTAAAATATATATTTAGCAAAAGGATGGTTCTTTATAGAACCATGAACACTTAAAAAACTCTTTCCATGATTAAGGTGTTTTCAGATTAAAGAAGAATGTGTTTTATATGATTCTCTATATAATATTGTTAAGAAAGAAAATATGTAGCACCAAAAATTGCATTGCTATTGTTAGGATGATAAGCTTGAAACAGTAGTAGAACCTCTTTTTGGTGATGGAACCCTTAGAACCATTTTTTATATATATATAGGAGACCATCAAATGCTCCTGGAATCTTATATTGCCTGCTAAACCATTAAATCCCTTTATGCTGTGATGTCAACCCACAAACATAGAATACCAGTATGGACTGATAGAGACCATAAGTAACCCACCAGAACCTTATAATGGGTTCTTGGAAGCCAAATTCAGCTTTATTGATCTTATGGGCCAACGTTCATTGCCTAACCGAGTAAACAGAACCGGTCAGCCTGTCTACATGCCGTGTCCTCCAAAGGCCATGCTTTGTTAACTATTCTCTGAGCTGCTCTCAGAGGAGTTCATCATGTCAATTAATGTATGATCACTAGTTGAGATTTAAAATGGTGTAGAACTGTTTGGTAGTGTTCCAAAAACGTTTAACTAAAACGTTTGACTGGTAGTGTATCTAAAACGTTTGACTGGTAGTGTATCTAAAACGTTTGACTGGTAGTGTACTAAAACGTTTGACTGGTAGTGTATCTAAAACGTTTGACTGGTAGTGTATCTAAAACGTTTAACTGGTAGTGTATCTAAAACGTTTAACTGGTAGTGTATCTAAAACATTTGACTGGTAGTGTACTAAAACGTTAAACTGGTGTATCTAAAACGTTTGACTGGTAGTGTTCTAAAACGTTTGTCTGGTAGTGTATCTAAAACGTTTTACTGGTAGTGTATCTAAAACGTTTGTCTGGTAGTGTATCTAAAACGTTTAACTGGTAGTGTATCTAAAACATTTGACTGGTAGTGTACTAAAACGTTAAACTGGTGTATCTAAAACGTTTGACTGGTAGTGTTCTAAAACGTTTGTCTGGTAGTGTACTAAAATGTTTGACTGGTAGTGTATCTAAAACGTTTAACTGCTAGTGTACTAAAACGTTTAACTGTTAGTGTATCTAAAACGTTTGTCTGGTAGTGTATCTAAAACGTTTGTCTGGTAGTGTACTAAAACGTTTGTCTGGTAGTGTACTAAAACGTTTGACTGGAAGTGTACTAAAACGTTTGTCTGGTAGTGTATCTAAAACGTTTGACTGGTAGTGTATCTAAAACGTTTGACAGGTAGTGTATCTAAAACGTTTGACTGGTAGTGTATCTAAAACGTTTGGCTGGTAGTGTATCTAAAACGTTTGACTGGTAGTGTATTTAAAACGTTTGGCTGGTAGTGTATCTAAAACGTTTGTCTGGTAGTGTATCTAAAACGTTTGGCTGGTAGTGTATCTAAAACGTTTGGCTGGTAGTGTATCTAAAACGTTTGGCTGGTAGTGTATCTAAAACGTTTGACTGGTAGTGTATCTAAAACGTTTGTCTGGTAGTGTACTAAAACGTTTGACTGGTAGTGTACTAAAACGTTTGACTGGAAGTGTATCTAAAACGTTTGACTGGTAGTGTATCTAAAACGTTTGACAGGTAGTGTATCTAAAACGTTTGGCTGGTAGTGTATCTAAAACGTTTGACTGGTAGTGTATCTAAAACGTTTGACAGGTAGTGTATCTAAAACGTTTGGCTGGTAGTGTATCTAAAACGTTTGACTGGTAGTGTATCTAAAACGTTTGACTGGTAGTGTACTAAAACGTTTGACTGGTAGTGTATCTAAAACGTTTGACTGGTAGTGTATCTAAAACGTTTGACTGGTAGTGTATCTAAAACGTTTGACTGGTAGTGTATCTAAAACGTTTGTCTGGTAGTGTATCTAAAACGTTTGTCTGGTAGTGTACTAAAACGTTTGACTGGTAGTGTATCTAAAACGTTTGGCTGGTAGTGTATCTAAAACGTTTGACTGGTAGTGTATCTAAAACGTTTGTCTGGTAGTGTATCTAAAACGTTTGGCTGGTAGTGTATCTAAAACGTTTGACTGGTAGTGTATCTAAAACGTTTGACTGGTAGTGTATCTAAAACGTTTAACTGTTAGTGTATCTAAAACGTTTCACTGGTAGTGTATCTAAAACGTTTGTCTGGTAGTGTACTAAAACGTTTGACTGGTAGTGTACTAAAACGTTTGGCTGGTAGTGTATCTAAAACGTTTGTCTGGTAGTGTATCTAAAACGTTTGGCTGGTAGTGTATCTAAAACGTTTGGCTGGTAGTGTATCTAAAACGTTTGACTGGTAGTGTACTAAAACGTTTAACTGGTAGTGTATCTAAAACGTTTGGCTGGTAGTGTATCTAAAACGTTTGACTGGTAGTGTATCTAAAACGTTTGACTGGTAGTGTATCTAAAACGTTTGACTGCTAGTGTATCTAAAACGTTTGACTGGTAGTGTACTAAAACGTTTGTCTGGTAGTGTATCTAAAACGTTTGTCTGGTAGTGTATCTAAAACGTTTGGTAGTGTATCTAAAACGTTTGACTGGTAGTGTACTAAAACGTTTGTCTGGTAGTGTACTAAAACGTTTGTCTGGTAGTGTATCTAAAACGTTTGGTAGTGTATCTAAAACGTTTGACTGGTAGTGTACTAAAACGTTTGACTGGTAGTGTATCTAAAACGTTTGACTGGTAGTGTATCTAAAACGTTTGACTGGTAGTGTACTAAAACGTTTGACTGGTAGTGTATCTAAAACGTTTGTCTGGTAGTGTATCTAAAACGTTTGACTGTTAGTGTACTAAAACGTTTGACTGGTAGTGTATCTAAAACGTTTGACTGGTAGTGTATCTAAAACGTTTGACTGGTAGTGTACTAAAACGTTTGACTGGTAGTGTATCTAAAACGTTTGACTGGTAGTGTACTAAAACGTTTGACTGGTAGTGTATCTAAAACGTTTGACTGGTAGTGTACTAAAACGTTTGACTGGTAGTGTATCTAAAACGTTTGGCTGGTAGTGTATCTAAAACGTTTGGCTGGTAGTGTATCTAAAACGTTTGACTGGTAGTGTATCTAAAACGTTTGGCTGGTAGTGTATCTAAAACGTTTGGCTGGTAGTGTATCTAAAACGTTTGGCTGGTAGTGTATCTAAAACGTTTGACTGGTAGTGTATCTAAAACGTTTGACTGGTAGTGTGTTCTGTTTAGCTCTGTTTACATCTTAAGCACTTAATTATGTATTTTAAAAATACAATAGTAAAAATAAATAATAATAATGTTTTTGCTTCTGCAGCTGTTTGAACATCCGATGTACCAGCGGAGCCAGCGCGTAGCCGTGTTTCTGAGCATGCCTGATGAAGTGCGCACCGAGGCCATCGTCCAGAACCTGTTCAGCGCTGGAAAAGTCTGCTTCATCCCAAAGTACCTGAGCAACAGCAGCCACATGGACATGCTGCGGCTGAACAGCTTGGAGGACATCAACTCGCTGCCTCTGACCAGCTGGAATATCCGCCAGCCGGCCGAAAACGACTCCCAGCGTGAAGAGGCCCTGGACACAGGTGGGTCACTCAGGAACAGAAAACAAGGGTCGATGTCCAGTATTGATTATTTGTGCAAATTTTCTGCTATTACAACAAACAATAAACAAAGAATATGGGAGCTTACAGTCACTACACGCACATACATTATTATCAATTATTATTTTTATTTTTAAAAATGCTGTTAATTTAAAAGAAAAACTTAAAGCTGTTTCTACAATAACATTAAAATAAATATAAAACTTTATTATCCAGCTTGTTGGCACTGAAAAGGACAAGTAGTGTTCAAAAAGATCCTGTTACCTTCATTTTCTATATACAGTCAACTGTTGGCTCACGTTAGATGGGATCTCCACAGACTTAAGGAATCATACATAATTAAATGATTAAAATGGAAACTAAGTTCATTTAGAGTGGTTATATATATATATATATATATATATATATATCAGGGGTGTGCCATATCTTATTGTACACAAAAATATCGCCAACATTTTTGAATATGGTGAACGATATTATACTCTGAAATATCGAACCATATCACTCATCCCTTATTATCTCATCAGGTACTACTTTTACTGTTTTTAGCAAAAGAAAAATTCACACTTTTCTCATTTCCCATTATATATCTACTAGAGACAGATTTTATCTCCAGTATCATTTACTTTACTTCAGTCCTGGATATGTGGAGATGTTTTGAGTGAATTATTTAGTATTGTGACATTCTGGATCATTGACTTCTGTTACAATCTGATACTTTTTTGTATTTATTTTGTATTATATCTCAGTTAGCGGTGTGCCTATCCTATTGTTTGCAGTAATAAAAATGTAAAATTAAATTATTGCAGTAGTGTATTCTTGAAATATATATTTTTAATACAATGTTTTGTTATATCACCAAGAGTATCATTATCGCAAAAATACCATGAAATATCGTGATATTATTGTAGGGCCATATCGCCCACCCCTAATATATATATATATATATATATATATATATATATATATATATATATATATATATATATATAGTGTGTGTATGTGGGTGTTTCACTGTACGGATAGATCCTGTATTGTTTTTTTCTCTACGTCTCTACGTCTCTACGTTTATTTTTAGTGTCTTCAGTATCTGGCAGTGTATTCATACATATTTTATGTAATAACTTTTTTCGAGAGAGCTTTTAAAGGTGGATGTCTGGTTCCATTCACTGCCACTGTGAACGGTTCTGACTCCTTAGAACAGGGTGTTTTACACCAAACCACTCTGTTTACATCTTAACCATTTAATTACGCATTTATTTAAATCTTTTTTTTTATGAGAATAAAACACAGAGCATTTTTCAAATGCCAGACTTAACAAACTTAAACAAAGCAAAATATTACAGTCTGGGATGTGAGCTGGAGTCTAGGATGTGAACAGGAGTCTAGGATGTGAGCTGGAGTCTAGGATGTGAACTGGAGTCTAGGATGTGAACTGGAGTCTAGGATGTGAGCTGGAGTCTAGGATGTGAACTGGAGTCTAGGATGTGAACCGGAGTCTAGGATGTGAGCTGGAGTCTGGGATGTGAACTGGAGTCTGGGATGTGAGCTGGAGTCTAGGATGTGAGCAGGAGTCTGGGATGTGAGCTGGAGTCTAGGATGTGAGCTGGAGTCTGGGACGTGAGCTGGAGTCTAGGATGTGAACTGGAGTCTGGGACGTGAGCTGGAGTCTAGGATGTGAGCTGGAGTCTGGGATGTGAACAGGAGTCTGGGATGTGAGCTGGAGTCTAGGATGTGAGCTGGAGTCTAGGATGTGAACTGGAGTCTGGGACGTGAGCTGGAGTCTAGGATGTGAACTGGAGTCTGGGATGTGAACAGGAGTCTGGGATGTGAGCTGGAGTCTGGGATGTGAACAGGAGTCTGGGATGTGAGCTGGAGTCTGGGATGTGAACAGGAGTCTGGGATGTGAGCTGGAGTCTAGGATGTGAGCTGGAGTCTAGGATGTGAACTGGAGTCTGGGACGTGAGCTGGAGTCTAGGATGTGAACTGGAGTCTGGGACGTGAGCTGGAGTCTAGGATGTGAGCTGGAGTCTGGGACGTGAGCTGGAGTCTAGGATGTGAACTGGAGTCTGGGACGTGAGCTGGAGTCTAGGATGTGAACTGGAGTCTAGGATGTGAGCTGGAGTCTGGGACGTGAGCTGGAGTCTAGGATGTGAACTGGAGTCTAGGATGTGAGCTGGAGTCTGGGATGTGAACTGGAGTCTAGGATGTGAGCTGGAGTCTGGGACGTGAGCTGGAGTCTAGGATGTGAGCTGGAGTCTGGGACGTGAGCTGGAGTCTAGGATGTGAACTGGAGTCTAGGATGTGAGCTGGAGTCTGGGATGTGAACTGGAGTCTAGGATGTGAACTGGAGTCTGGGATGTGAACTGGAGTCTAGGATGTGAGCTGGAGTCTAGGATGTGAGCTGGAGTCTGGGATGTGAACTGGAGTCTAGGATGTGAGCTGGAGTCTGGGATGTGAACTGGAGTCTAGGATGTGAGCTGGAGTCTGGGATGTGAACTGGAGTCTAGGATGTAAACTGGAGTCTAGGATGTGAGCTGGAGTCTGGGATGTGAGCTGGAGTCTGGGATGTGAACTGGAGTCTAGGATGTGAACTGTAGTCTGGGATGTGAGCTGTAGTCTGGGATGTGAGCTGGAGTCTAGGGTGTGAACTGGAGTCTAGGATGTGAACTGGAGTCTGGGATGTGAACTGGAGTCTAGGATGTGAGCTGGAGTCTGGGATGTGAACTGGAGTCTAGGATGTAAACTGGAGTCTAGGATGTGAGCTGGAGTCTGGGATGTGAACTGGAGTCTGGGATGTGAAGCGCATCATAGCCATGACACTCTTGTTCACAGAATTGTTCACAGTGGTGATGAATGGAACCAGACGTCCACTCCGTCACAGAAAGTTATTACATGATGTGGTTATGAATACACTGGTTGCTGTCTGGGAATGAAGCTGACACAAACAATAGATGATAGGATTTTAAGATTATATATAATAGCATGTAGGAAGGAAGATATGATGAATATGTGAACTTAACTTCGCGTTAGTCATCCAACATCAGTACCTTACTTGTGCTCTTGTGAATGCTGAATGCAGTCAAATCCTCACAGCAATCGTCCATCATGTAGTGTAAAGCTATCCCAGAGGAGTAGAACAAAGTCTCATTATTAATATGCTTCTTTTGAGAAGGAACACTGCATACAGGCATTTTCCATGTAGCGGCCTGACCACTAGATGGCACTCTTTCACCACAGTAAGTTCAAACCAGACTGACTCAGAAAGTCATGCGCACCTGATTACATAACACAGTGTTGCTGTAGTTAGGGACCAGTGTCTGGTAATTAACTGTGGGCTCTGGGCGTTTTAAAGGGCCCATATTCTATATTTGTATACTATTCTTATCCATTATGTACCTAAAAGGTTTTTTTTTATTCATTATTTTTTCAATTCTCCGAGGATCAGCCTGCTTTTGATGTTGTGTCTTGAATATATGGACGCTTCATTCCATCAATTCAATTCAAGTTTGTTTGTATAGAGCTTATTACTAGAGATGGACCGATCAGCGCGTTTAAGGCCAATTCCGATTGCCGATCACCTTTCAGCATCATCGACCGATAGCTGATACCGATTGAGGGCGGGGCTATATGCCACGGCAGGGCTACATGTAGTTATTAGCGCAAGCAAGTCATGAAACATGATCTAAACTGGTTTATTACCATTTTTAACGAGCTATATAGCAGTAAATAAACAAAGTAAATCAAACAAATATCCCCAAAACTGCAATCATTCAATTTAGACCCTTAAGTTAAAACGAAAAAAGCTAATTAAATAATTTATTAGTTGTGTGCTAGCTGTGCATGCTAGCTCTGCTGTTTGCTGATACTCACTGTGTTCAGCTGTGTGGTGTCTCTGAAGTGCCGTATCAGATTAGTGTGTTAAATTTCTTTGGTTCCCACGAGAGACGCTGATTTTACACATTTTATAAAACCTCCTGGATGAGTCTGCGTCACATACGGTAAACACTGCCAGACGGACGACATGTTTTCTATCAGCGCATGCTTTTCTCGCGAGGCCGCTGCTTTAGTCAGTCTGTGGAAAATCAAAGGGTATGTATTTCCACCTAGTGGTTCAGATAGGAACTGCAGGGAGCTGGCCGGAGGGGGTTTCGTGCAGGGCTAGCTGGAAATACAGAAATTAAGCTCATTTGTTTAACGCCATCGATCGGCTCTCGAGATCAACTAAATTGGAGAAATATCGGCCGATCACCAATCGCATACTTTGATTAAAAATCGGCCAATACTGATACATAGCTCACCGATCCTTTCATCTCTACTTTTTACAATGATGTTGTCAAAGAGTTACAACATATATCCCCCCAGTGAGCAAGCCAGGGGGCGACAGTGGCAAGGAAAAACTGCTTCAGGCTGGAGGAAGCAAGACTCTCAAGGGGAGACCTAAATACACAAGACAATAAATACTATAAAGAAAAACTTTTAGCATATTAATACCACATTATTTCTAAATATATCAATGAATATCCATTGCATCTCTTTCACAAAGCAGTTTGACCTGAAACGCTATCAATCAATCAATCATTTTCAATGTAGCTGAGCATTTACAAGAACAGTTGACATGACAAAGAAAATAAAAACCAAATTGAATCATTCTGAATTAAAACAACTGAGAAGAAAGTAGCTAATACACATATTAGAAGAATAATTTAAAATAACAATGTGTATAAAAATAATGATAATACTAAAAATAGATAACAGTTAAGATTTAATTAGAAAGAAATTTAGATATAAAGATGGTAAGAGATTAGAAATAGTAAAAGTAAAATGGTGCAAAAGAAATTTAAGAGGAAAAACAAGCTATTATAATAATGGTAAAAAATTAAAATAATATAAAAAGTAATAATACAAAACTAATTAAATAAAATAAAATAAAATAAATAAAATACAAAATAAAATAACATTAAAATAAGATAAAAATAAGATAGTACGAAACTAATTAAATTGAATAAAATAATAAAAGAAATAAAAATAATAATAAAAAAATAAAGCAAAAGCAAGACATAAATTAAGTAATTAATAAGTATTAATTAAGAAGTAAGATCAAGTAAAACAGGTACAGGCTGTCTGAAGGTGGTTAGATATTAAAAATTTAAAATGATTGAGTGACCACTGTGAGCTGAGTTTTAGTGTTTCCTGTAGTAGATTCCAGCTCGTTGGTGCACTGTAGCTAAAAGCAGATAAATGAGCTGGTTTTCATTAAAAAAGCCAGTGAAATTCAGGTTTCTATGATATGGCCCTCTAACATTCCCCTGTAAGTTTGTATGTTTAAGTATGTTACCATTCAAATTCATATACAAACAGGTTTCTTTGGTGAGATATGACCGAAAGCTGCTCTAAAAGTTATTTTTTTTCTTTCCTCGTTTAATGAGCGCCAGTCTCACCCAGAAGCTGTCCGCGTGCTGGACCATGGCAGTCCTCGCCCACGCGCTTCCCTCTCCGCTCCTGTTGGTTCGCGAGGTTGTTAAAGCGCTAACAGGCTGCAGAACTCGTGAGCAGCACCTGCGTCTCGCTCTAATCCTAATCCGTTCTCTTTAAACTCCCCTGCCGGGTTTCTAATGTGCCTTCAATTCCACATGGTTTGCCTGTCCACCTCAGTCATATGATCACAGGTCCAGCAGATCCAGACAGTGTTTACCCCCCAATAGTGTTTCAGTTATACAATCACAGAGTACATCGGCCGCATCTACAGGGAGGCGTCTTTTAAGGTCATAGTCAGGCCTTCAAAGGAAAATTTCACCAAAGTTCTAAAATTTAGATTCGATAACTACAACTTTTAGATTCTAGATGGTGAGACTCTGGTGAGAACTAGACTCTGGTGAGAACTAGACTCTGGTGAGAACTAAACTCTGGTGAGAACTAGACTCTGGTGAGAACTAAACGCTGGTGAGAACTAAACGCTGGTGAGAACTAAACGCTGGTGAGAACTAAACGCTGGTGAGAACTAATCTCTGGTAAGAACTAAACGCTGGTGAGAACTAAACGCTGGTGAGAACTAATCTCTGGTGAGAACTAAACGCTGGTGAGAACTAAACGCTGGTGAGAACTAGACTCTGGTGAGAACTAAACTCTGGTGAGAACTAAACTCTGGTGAGAACTAGACTCTGGTGAGAACTAGACTCTGGTGAGAACTAAACTCTGGTGAGAACTAGACTCTGGTGAGAACTAAACTCTGGTGAGAACTAAACTCTGGTGAGAACTAAACTCTGGTGAGAACTAAACTCTGGTGAGAACTAAACGCTGGTGAGAACTAGACTCTGGTGAGAACTAGACTTTGGTGAGAACTAGACTCTGGTGAGAACTAAACTCTGGTGAGAACTAAACTCTGGTGGGAACTAAACTCTGGTGAGAACTAAACTCTGGTGAGAACTAAACGCTCACCGAGATGGTCAACAGTTTGAAAACCGTGATAGAGTCTATTGTTTGGACAGCCAGTGGAATTTCGTGCCACCATCCGGGCTCGAGGACGGAGAAGAGTCTTGACGTTTGTCTTTCCTGCATCTTGAAGGATGGTAGCTCAAGCCGAGCTGTTCTTCAAGTTTAAGTTCAGAGGGCTCGAGGTGCAAGCAGACTCTTGACCATCACCGTTCTTGGCTTTGTATGTTAAAAAGCCGATACTACAGGAAGCCGATGAACTTTTTGGAACGGTTGCAGGGCCCTGATAGCTCACAGAAGAAGACCAGCCAAGAACAAGTGCTAGTCCAGTGTAATGCCATTTTAAATCTGAACTTCTTGCTCCTGGTTGGTCCTCTCCTTGGTCCTCACAGCTGACCCAGAGTACAGTGAAGTGGCATGATTGAACTTAAAGAAGAACTGAAGATTGAAGATGAACCATGCTGCTGCCTTTTGGCTCAGCTGTAAGGGTCTGATAGCCCACAGAGGAATACCAGCCAGGAGTGAGTAGTCGAACCTTGAAAGGACAAGAGACAGGTCTACTACCTGGGTGGGCTCCTGAGAGAGAAAGGAGCAAATCTGCTGGATATACAATTACCAACACTGCCACAGTAGGCTGAGCTGTTAGTGTATGTTGTGCTGGTGTGAGTGGATCAGACACAGCAGTGCTGCTGCTGGAGTGTTCAAACACTGTGTCCGCTCACTGTCCACTCTATTAGACACTCCTACTACTTGCTGGTCCACCTTGTAGATGTAAAGTCAGAGACAGTAGCTCATCTGCTGCTGCACAGTTTGAGTTCCTCTAGTTCTTCATCAGTGGACACAGGACACCGCCCACAGGACACTGCTGTCTGGATAGTTTTGGTTGGTGGACGATTCTCAGTCCAGCAGTGACACTGAGGTGTTTAAACACTCCAGCAGCAGCAGCACTGCTGTGTCCGATACATACGCTATAACACCACCATGTCAGTGTCGCTACAGTGCTGAGAATGATCCACCAAGCAAATAATACTGGCTCTGTGGTGGTCCTGTGGGGGTCCTGACCATTAAAGAACAGGATAAAAGGAGAATCAGATGGACTACATAGATATAAGGAGGTTTTAGGGTTATGGTTGATCTGTGTATATACCTCGGTTCTGTTGTGGGTAGTGATGTGCCGATCGATACAGAAATATCGATACCCCTGATACCATATCTTTATGCTCTAAAATCAATTCTCAAATCAAAATATTGATACTTTTGATACTTCAATCATTTGAGATAATGTATATGATTAACAGGAACCCAGTGGAAAGTAACTAAACTATTGAGATCTTGTCTAAATGATACACGGTTGGTGGGAACTACTTTTTCTTCCACCTCTGTGCTTAATGCATAAGCACAGCGGCACGCTGCTCAGTCAGTCAGTCTGATGTCTGAGTCATGTGTGGAGCTACTTTAGCTGTTTCATTTTCCCATTGGCTCAGCAGCCTTGAGCTAGCAACAGCTATAGTTAAACGATTATTTCTCTTTAGTCACTTTATAAATATCCCGCTCATATGTTTACAGATGCTCCAATTTTTATTTATCTGACAACAAATTGTTACAGATTTTCATCTACACACCCTTTATTTCGGAAATAGGAGACAGCAATGACTGCAGGCTACTAAGAGCGTTGACATTATTATTAAGCTTGTATATGCTTGTTTTAGGAAAATAAATTATTATTATTATGTTAATTATTAATATCAAATACGATTTTTATTCTTTTTTCATTATATAATGTGTCTATTACTAATAATATAAATACAGTTGTTGTTATTATAACTGTAGTTAATATCTGCTACATGTAGGTAGGGTATAAATAGACTTTTTATTTTACATAGTTGATTCTAAGGGTGGGCGATATGGCCCTACAATAATATCATGATATTTCATGGTATTTTTGCGATAATGATACTCTTGGCGATATAACAAAACATTAAATAAAAAAATATATTTCAATAATACACAACTGCAGTAAATTGATAATTAAATTTTATTATTGCATATGATATAATATGGCATATCCCTAACTGAGATATAAAAAAAATACAAGAATTTTCATCAGATTGTGACAGAAGTCAGTGATCCAGAATGTCACGATACTAAATAATGCACTCCAAATATCTCCATATATCCAGAACTGAAGTAAAGTGAATGATACTGGAGATAAAATCTGTCTCTAGTAGATATATAATGGGAAATGAGAAAAGTGTGAATTTTTCTTTTTCTAAAAACAGTAAAAGTAGTACCCTGATGTTATAATTAGGGGTGGGTGATATGGCACGATATTTCAATAATATCGTTCACAATATTCAAAAAATGTTGGCGATATTATTGTGTACGATATGGCACACCCCTAGTTGATTCCCCATCGGTATCGGTATCAGTATTGGTGATACCTGCCCTGTATTTACTTGGTATTGGATCAATACCTAATTTTGCAGCATCGCACACCACTACTTGTGGGACGTTTGGTGATTCCCATAATACTTGGGATGCGTTATGTTCTGTAAAATATTGGCAGTATGTTCTGTTTTCTTAAGAGTTAACTGCTAATCAAGTCAGGAACGCTTTGTACAGTCCCAGAATGCATTAGGAAACGCACGGCACACGTTTGATGTCGTCTCTGGTGGAATTCCCCTTGAATATCCGCAGCATTATCTCAAATTATGAATTCTGTGTTGTGATCAACGTTCATGCCTCAGATATAGCTCAACAGAGTTAACTCAGCAGAGCTGCTCCAGAGAGGAAACCGTGTTGTGGTAAAAGTGATGTGGTTTGTTTTTGTAAGTGGAGGAAAATAAACCCCACTGCTGGGCTCTGGGCTGGAGCAGAATCTAAACTAGCCCCGACTAGAGGAGTCCAGACCAAAGACTTTGCCACCTGGTGGGCTGACTACAATCAACTGAATAAAGAGAGAGAGAGAGTGAGAGAGAGAGGGCAAAGGAGATAATACAGAGAGAGTAAGTCCTAGGGCTGTGTATTGGAAAGAACCTGGCGTTACAATACGTATCGTGATACGGCGGTCACGATTCAATATATCACAATATATCGCGATTTTTAAATCCTACCATTAAATCACACCACTATATGAACAGGTTTATCAATGCTTACAATAGCATTGCGCCCTTGTGCTGCTTGTTAATGTTGGAGTGGAGCTGAAAATGGATTACAACACTGCCATCTAGTGGTCAGAGGTATAAACACAACACAAACTGATTCACTGTCTGACAAAAATCTGTGTATCAATACTGTTGTTGTTGAGAATCGATACAGTATCACTAAACATAATATCCCAATATTCAATATTTTCTTACACCCCTAGTAAGTCCTATAGGCAGAGAGAGGTGGAAGAAGGTAGGAAGGTTGGAATAAGGAAACAAAGAAGGAGGAATGTAGGAGGAAAAGGAAGGATATAAAGAAAGAGATAAAGAAGAAGAACTACTATGCCTTTATGTAAATAATCTCTGTTCTCATTGGCTCCCCTGGCTTGCCCAAGTCCATACTCAGTAGGGGTGTAAAAAAATATAGAATATCGGGATATTATGTTTAGTGATACTGTATCGATTTTCAAAAACACAGTATCGATACACAGATTCCTGGCAGACAGTGAATCATTGTGTGTTGTGTTTAAACCTCTGACCACTAGATGGCAGTGTTGTAATCCATTTTCAGCTCCACTCCAACATTAACAAGCAGCACAAGGGTGCAATGCTATTGTAAGCTTTAGCAGACCTGTTCATATAGTGGTGTGTTTTAATAGTAGGATTTGGAAAATCACAATATATCACTTTGCTTGCAGTATCGCGATATATCACAATATATTGAATCGTGACCGCCGTATCACGATACCTATTGTATCGCCAGGTTCTTGCCAATACACAGCCCTAATACTCGTGCCCAAGCTCGTTTTAAGGTAGGGGGTTCTTTCTGTATGTCACTTTTCAGCATGCGTTTTCTTTCTTTTTTTTTTTTTTAATCCACGTACATTTACTTATTTGTAAATATTGGTGGAGTTAAACTGCTGTATGGCCAAGTGAGTTGTTGTGACATCACAAAGAATGTCAGTTAACAACGGGCTTATTTTGCAGCATGTGGACTGAAGTCAGTGGTTTGTTTTGAAGACATAGTTGTTTTTATACCGCATCAAACTCTTATATTTCAAAAATGAGGAAAACTCAGATGTTCCGTGATAGGAGCCCTTTAAACCGACGCCCGCTGTGATGGAGAGGGCGATAAAGACGCTCTAATGAGATGCTGAGAGGTAAAGGTCAGAGAGAGTGTGTGCTTGTTTCTGTGGAAGTGTCTGCTCGAGTATGAGCACATGCTGTGTGTGTATGAGCGTGTCTGAGTCAGGAGAGTCAGGAGACTCACTTTTCAGCTTCTCCCTGAGCCACATCTCCAAAGTTCAGTTGGTTTAGTGTTTTCTGCTTCTCACTAGGGCTGGGCGATATGGAGCAAAAATAATATCTCGATATTTTTAGCTGAATGCTTTGTCTTTCCATACGTTGATGTAAGGCACTTCTGCGTCAAAGCTACACGTCCCAAATTTCACACAGGCACTTGTAGGTAGGGCTGGATATCGTTTAAAAATTTGGATACGGATATGATATCTTCAAAAATGTATGTTTTTGACAGAAAACATGAGTCAGACTCATACTGTAACTAGGGCTGGGCGATATGGGAAAAAATCTTATCACGATACTTTTTTTCATATCAGTCGATATCGATCTATATCACGATATAAATCAAATCACTATTGCCTTTTTAGTGAGAAGATATGAAAATGTAAATTTTGTTAAATTGTTTTTTATCCTCTAATGTATTTTATATATATATATATATATATATATATATATATATATATATATATATATATATATATATATATATATATATATATATATATACTCTAATGTATTATATATACACTGTGCTGGCCCTTTAAATTGGTTCTGAGGAAAGAACTCTGTTTATGTTCACTCCTAGCGGTGAGTCGACTCTCTGTCTGCTCTAATGGGGAGTTGTTGGTTTAGAGATTCTGTTTTCAGTAGAAAATCAAGTTTCCTACTCGGGATTTTTGGTTATAAAGTCAACTTTGTTTCAGCTTGCAGTACATATATTTATCTTTATTGATTACAAAATTACATCGATTAGCATAACGTGCGTTGATGCGTTGCTAAGGTGGCCGCGCCCACTGAAAGCATGGATTTATCCGGCGCGAGAGCTGCAGCTACATTCAATTACTCACCTACATCTAACGTTGTGGGAATGTTTCACACAGAAACACAACAGTGTGGTGCTCTGTCAGCTCTGCACAGTGGAGATGATCACAACAGTACAACTGCTACACACGAGACCTTGAAGATCAAACATCCCGTAGAGCTTCATCAACACAGCAGCAGGACAGCACCTGTTCACCTGTTTATCTTATCTTATAGATTATTTATAGATTATTAACATGAGTAACATGTTTCTTTTAGTAGTAGTTTAACGTTTACTATCACGCGGGTTAAGCCGCCACTACGTCTACACTCTGTACTGTGTGCTTCAACCAAACTTGAAGAAGCTTGCACTCTAGTTCAGCCACCTGATTGGTTTGGGGCGGCGCTATTCTCATTCTCATTGGCTGTTCGTGTTGTCTCTCAAAACGTGGACGGAACTTAATTCTATCGACTTTCTATCGACTACGTCTTATAGTTTTATCGAGGAAACGTTATTTCACGATAATTATCGTTATCGTTTTATCGCCCAGCCCTACATTGGATTCTTCGTTGTCCTGGATATGAAGGACGCATTTCTTGGCCACAGAACCCACAGGGATGATCTAGTCGCGCTTTAAACGCAGCCCCTGAAGAACGCCCTGACACTTCCATGCAAACCAGCTCGCCTCTATCCTACGGTGATCATATCCACGCCGCTTGTGGGACCTGAAGTTAGTTGAGGAAATATGCTAGGAAGCAGATTCTAGCTAGCCAGCCAAATCCCAAGGCCTGTAGCGTCCAATCCGGGCGGCAGGCCTTTATTACTGTAGGGGAAACGCTGACTGTGGGGATAATTAGATTTTTTTTTTCGGCAGGCTGCTCTTTTAATACTCTTGATACGCGACATCATGCGAGTTGATTGTATCCGTGCAGAACAGAACCAGTCGACAGTAAAAGAACTCTCCGTTCCTCCTACTGCATCTGCTGCATCATACTGGGCCGGTCCTGGATCAGAGCCCCCTCTGAGCCGCTTGGCTTCAACCGCTGGGGTAAAAGTGATGATGAAGACAGGGAAGACGTGCAGCCCCAGACACGATGGATGGCTTTGGAGATTGAATAGGGCCTACTCGGATACGGAACGCTTCTGAAGATATTGTTCCGGGATGGAGAAGGCCTGCAGCGGGAGTGAAGAGATCTCCCTGATAAGGTTGAGAGAGATGGGAAGCTGATTATTTAAAAGGATTATGATGTCCTCTAGATCCACAGCCTTGATTAATGAGAATTTATTTATGCATGCTGCAAGGGCGGACAACGTCTAGGTTTTCCATCCTTCTTCTTCTTCTTCTTCTTCTTCTTCTTTTTTAATCCGAATGAGTTCAAATCAGGGCAGACCAATTAACAGCTCCACACGCTCCTCGCGACTGGCCCTACAGTGCATATTAAACCCTGAATGTTTGATAACTTGCCTCCGAAGCCATTTTTCTTCGCCCCATCTGGATGTAGAAGCACTGCTCCCAGTGTTTACTCACCCACATCATTTTGAGAAAGTCTAACTTAATGCTTCTCCGGCCCGGCGCCTATGAATTATGAACGAATGTCAAAGGCGGGCGTATTAATACGCAGAGGGCCTAAGATATTGAGAGCCAGCGAAGGAATATCATTGATCAGTACTGCAGCCATTTTTATAATGTTATTGTGTTTATCAATATTTAATATGATGTAGCTTTAAAGTTCTGACTCATCAAGGCCTGCCTCGTGCTCTAAAAGATTAATGAGTCGGTCTGGATGGTGGATGACGTTTTCTAGTATTGTTTACTGTATGAACACATTGTGAGACGGATTGTCCGTCTATATTCACGCTATTTACCATGACAACACTGGGGGCGCCATCTTTGTTTACTTTGTGTTAGAACTTCCGGTGCGAGCGCAGATACGTTGATTCTAATTACAAGCAAAACGACAACAAACATAAAATGACCAGAATAACATGTTCAGTTAGAGGGAGTCAGTAATTGGAAGAAGATGAAAACTTGTCTTGAACTACAGAGTTATGAACACAGCACATAAAGATCAGAGTGTTGGGGGGCCGCCTTCCAAAGAAGAGGACCTGCGTCTCTGACTGAAGCTCTAAATTTAAAACATCCACCCAAACCTCCGTATGTCTGCTCTTACCATTCTGTGGAGGAGAACCAGCACCAGAGCTTCCTTATCCAGAGAAATGTCTCACTTATGAAGCTCCGAGGAAGCAGACGTGTCGGTGCTGGTGAGTCTATCAGTTCAGTAACTGTTTTCTGATCAGTGTCCACCGCGCTAGACTATCTGGACTGTAATTAACACCCACGCAGAGTGGCTCGGGCAGCTGGCTGGACTTGGGTTTAACCGGCTTTCAGAAATATAAACTCACCGTCTGTGTGTAGGAGGACACGCCCACCTTCCCACTGTGCAGGTACTGATACGCTTCAGTACTTTTATAGTTTTTCATTACTGAACCGTCTACACCTTCTGAGAGTACAGAGTAATTAAACATGTCTCCATAAGTAACCTTAGACCACCTTCTCATATCACCCACCCACTGTGTTATTAACCTCAGACCACCTTCTCATATCACCCACCCACTGTGTTATTAACCTCAGACCACCTTCTCATATCACCCACCCACTGTGTTATTAACCTCAGACCACCTTCTCATATCACCCACCCACTGTGTTATTAAGTGAACCTCACATTGGCCTTACTCAGCTCTCGACAGAAATAAGATCCTAACCTCTCAACTACGAGATAAAACACTGGGTTCTCAGTGAAAATGGTGGTTAATCTGTATTATATGTTTTGAGTAAACACGGAGCTGAGCACCTACTGCTGCTAACAACGCTAGCTCAGAAGGATCAGATTTTGCGAATTTGCAGTTCCCCAGTCGCCACTAGGGGCTGCTCAAACTCAATTACAGAGGGTTTAAATTTTTAGTTTTATGAAATTCACATAAAATTCACGTAAAACATGGATGTATTTTCTTACTCTGGTACATTTAGATTACATACATCATATAGGTTCTTGACCAATAGATAGATCTATTTCAAGCGTTTATTTCTTTTAATGTTGATGAGAACCCAAAAGTCATTATCTCAGAAAATTAGAATATTATATAAGACCAATTAAAAAAAAAAAGATTTTTAATACAGAACTGTTGGCCTACTGAAAAGTATGTACAGTATATGCACTCAATACTTGGTCGGGGCTCCTTTTACATGAATTACTGCATCACTGTGGCATGGAGTGGAGGCGATCAGCCCAGGTCTGCATTGTTGGGTCTGGTGTCTCTCGTCTTCCTCTTGACAATAACACAGAGATTCTCTATCGGGTTCGAGGTTAGGTAAGTATGCTGGCCAATCAAGTGCAGTGATGCTGCGGCTATTAAACCAGATGACCCCATGTTGTTGATCACTCATGTAGTGTGAAAGCCACAACAACTTTAAGACTCACCGTTACAGCTCAACCAGTGGTGTGAACGGTACAAAGACCTGACCAGTCACACACTGGTGTAATGAGAACCAGGCAATAGAGAAACTTATCAAATCATAAATGTTCACAGTGGTGGTGAATGGAACCAGACGTCCACCTCTAAAAGCTTCCTTCCTTAACTCTGCTGCTGTAAGATGATAGTGTGAAAGTAGACCATCATACTCAAACTTCTCAATCACGCTTTAAACTCTATGTAAATAAAAACACATCAACTATCAGATGATTGTAGACGTGTTACTGGATTAAATACCACTCATTCCTCTTCTTCTTTTCATATTCCATCCAGCATTTTCTGCTGAGATCAGCCCTGTGCTGTTTTCATATCCACTCTTTTTAAAAATAGACCAAAAGATAAAGTGTGCATAACAACATCCTTTCACAGCCCCTCAAATCATGTTATCTTTGGGAAAAAATAAACTAAGAGGTCTTTAATAATACATTAAAAGTGTGTGGCATGGAGACGAGTGTCACCAGGCTCTGTTTCATACTGTAATCGAGAGCTGGAGGACAGTTTAGAATATGAGTCATTATAATGCAAATTGCTGGCTCATTTGAAAGATTCTAATTATTATTTTTTTTGCATTAATAAATTAATCATGACAGCCATAATTGCAGCCTTACTACCGTGTAAATGGCTAGTTTTT
>CM038721.1:4826485-4848985 GCA_021613375.1 Megaleporinus macrocephalus | reverse complement strand
GGATATTTTGGCCTCTGCTGTAAAGTTACTGTTTTGAAGATGTTCATGAATTTGTTTGGATGATATTTTGGTCCATTCATTCTGATTTATTAATTTATTTTCTGTTTCAGGAATAGAAAACGATTAAAATTGTCAGATTTGGTTGTGTTTTTGGTTCTCTGGCTGTGACTTAAAAAAAAAAATCCACAATACATATACAAGTGTTCAAACTTCTGCACATGACTATAAATAAAGGTCACTTTAGTTTGAGAAGTGCTATTACAACTTTGCTAAAGGTTTAAAGATTCTCTCAGTAAGGGTCAGTATTGCTTAGTTTAATGGAGCATATTGTCTTATCAAACTGGGTCCGGTACCAAAGACTTCATGTAAAAGGTTAAGATGGAAACTAAGTTGTTTAGAGTGGTTTGGCGTGAGAAACTTGCAAAGTCAAAACTGTTCACAGTGTTGCTGAATGGAACCAGACGTCCACCTTGAAAAGCTCCCTCACAGAAAGTTCTTACATGAAATGTTTGGAAATTCACCGCCTAAATTGACCGTCTGGCACAGTTTTGGTTTGAAATGCATTGCTGGTGGATGGATACATGCAAGGTATTGTTGGGCAAAATAGTTCCCAAACAGAATTTTCAGATTTGTACATGTTGTAGACGTGGTGACCCCTGTTTCTAATCACCACCTCTGTAAACAACATCTGAACTATTTCACACCAAACCAACTCTGAGTCACTCTTTATACACCTTAAAAAAATATGGAATTACCCTTTCAATGACACTTGGCTTTACATTAATGTTTACCAAAAATAAAGTATTTTAAAGTTTCTTTAGGGTATACAATCAGACCTGTATATTCTCTAGTCTATATTTATACCATTCTGAGTTTAAATTAATTAAGTTGAATAATAATACTAAATTCTTGTCTTATTAAGTCTTAATTCTTCTTTAAAAGGAATGTGTATTCTGTGTTTCTCGCTGTACCCGTTTGTTAATTTAGACTGTAACAATTCATTAATCTGCCTCTACAGGACTTCTTTATTGGTTAATGGCTTTGTTAATTACATTGTTGACTTTCTTTGCTCCTTTGTTCTGTTCATGACCAGCATTTTGATGTTGAAGGCACTAATTTTGTTGTCATTAGTCACAGAAATAACACAAAAGACAGACATATTAATGTATTATCAAAAACAATCCAAAGAAACTAAATAATATGTGAAATAAAACTATTAATGAAGTTGTTAAAAGCTGTTTGCACTTAATTTTTCAGATTTTCACATGTAACAACAGTAGGCAGAATAAAAGTTAATTAATAAATAACCAAATATAGTGCTGTTGTATGTAGACAATGTGAAAGGTTCCATAGAATAGACAACAGTATGTACATCGTTATGTAATGTAAAAAGAAGAGTTCAGTACATAGAACTGTACATACCCTGAAGCTCAAACTGTGTTCTTCAAATACAAATCCTGCTTTTACAGAAGAGGGATGCTAAAACAGGCCGAGCTCCAAATCTTACACTGTTGCACACAGACTCATTAATATTTACACCCCCAACATTTATTTACATACAACCACAACACCAACCAGCAACCAGAACATTTACACACAACCACAACACCAACCAGCAACCAGAACATTTACACACAACCACAACACCAACCAGCAACCAGAACATTTACACACAACCACAACACCAACCAGCAACCAGAACATTTACACACAACCACAACACCAACCAGCAACCAGAACATTTACACACAACCACAACACCAACCAGCAACCAGAACATTTACACACAACCACAACACCAACCAGTAACCAGAACATTTACACACAACCACAACACCAACCAGCAACCAGAACATTTACACACAACCACAACACCAACCAGCAACCAGAACATTTACACACAACCACAACACCAACCAGAACATTTACACACAACCACAACAACAACCAGAACATTTACACACAACCCCAACACCAACCAGCAACCAGAACATTTACACACAACCACAACACCAACCAGAACATTTACACACAACCACAACACCAACCAGCAACCAGAACATTTACACACAACCACAACACCAACCAGCAACCAGAACATTTACACACAACCACAGCACCAACCAGCAACCAGAACATTTACACACAACCACAACACCAACCAGCAACCAGAACATTTACACACAACCACAACACCAACCAGCAACCAGAACTTTTACACACAACCACAACAACCAGCAACCAGAACTTTTACACACAACCACAACAACAACCAGCAACCAGAACATTTACACACAACCACAACAACCAGCAACCAGAACATTTACACACAACCACAACACCAACCAGAACATTTACACACAACCACAACACCAACCAGCAACCAGAACATTTACACACAACCACAACACCAACCAGCAACCAGAACATTTACACACAACCACAACACCAACCAGCAACCAGAACATTTACACACAACAACAACCAGCAACCAGAACATTTACACACAACCACAACAACAACCAGCAACCAGAACATTTACACACAACCACAACACCAACCAGCAACCAGAACATTTACACACAACCACAACAACAACCAGAACATTTACACACAACCACAACACCAACCAGAACATTTACACACAACCACAGCACCAACCAGCAACCAGAACATTTACACACAACCACTACACAACAGAGACAGCATCTGTTCATAGCTGTAATAATAATCTGATAATATAGCAAACTACAGCCCACCTGCAGACCACCCAGCTCACTCCAAACATCAAGCAGACAACGTCCCTCACTGCTAGTCCAAGAGAGACCTCGCTTCATTGTCCTCGCCCTGTTAGCTGCTACAGTTCTCCAGCTCTCTGTTTACTCCATCTGCCGTATCCCATAATGCAAAGCACACTTGGCTGCAGGAGATGTTTAGATCAAACTTGTGGAGCACACCTACTACTTGGGTCGGATTGAGGACGGATCACGTTCTCACCACAAACAAACCGCTCCAGAGTTCGTTTGGAACCGGACGGAGACCACCTCCTCTCGAGGGTCTCGGTGCGGTTGTTTTGGTCTGCACTCGAGTGCGATTACTGTTTTCACACCTGCCAAAACGAACCGGAACCAGAGTCCGTTTTAACCGCACTAACTAGTGCAGGTGTGAAAACAGCTCATTTTAAATAGGCCACTTATAACAGAGTCTCTTCGAACTGTATCAGGTAATAATAGGTGAGCAGGGTGATGTTTAAATCTGGCTCCTGCTGAAGAAAGAGGATGGATCTGGTCATAATTGCAAGGAGAGCCATGCAGATTGCTTACGGCTGACAAACCGTGGTCTCGACATGCAATTAAAATCAGACTGTGTGGAGGGGTGAGGGGGACAATAGACTGGAAAGCACAAAGCCGGAGAGGACTTTCAGGCTAAAAGAGAACGCAGGGGCTGGTTTTGAAGGCGATGACAAAGAAATCGCTGCACTGTTTCTCACCCCGTGTCCTCGTTTCAGACCCGGTCTACCCAAAAAAAAGAAGACGCGGTATTAAATCCTTTGTTTATTATCACGAACGTTACACAAGCACTGATTACTTTTCCAAAGCCTCTGATTTCTATCAGTGCCATTGTCCGGCCCAGCGGTCAGTGCCATGGCCTGTGAAGGCCTGCTGAGAGCTGCCCACGACCTAGTGCTGTGGATATCTGTTGCTTGTCAGACTTGGAGAGGGTGATAATTAAGAGCGAAAGTATGTTAAATAGCTGAACCTGAAAGAAAACAAACCAAAAATATAGTTTACGTCCGTCACCCACATAAGTAAACAGTGAAACTAGGAATTAGCAAGAAACCGCCTCTGCCTCTGTATCGTTTCCAAGTATGGAGGAAAACAAGAACATGCTAACATTTGCTGGACTGCTTTTGGAAGCACATCATAGATGTTTATGTATTAATGTCACATGCACAGGCTCAAAAAACAGGCCCGACGTTGTTTGGCCCCAAATGCAAATTCAACGTTATACTGATGCGTTCTTCTCTAACACACTCGCAGAAGACTACTCATCTGCTTTTGGGGGTCTGAAGCTCAACCCACATTATAGAATGTTCTATACTTTGTTTGCAACACCACAAACGATTCGATTCTTTAGCATTCGATGCTTTCAATGTTTATAGGAAGGATCGATCGGCCATGTATTGGTATCAGCAAATTTTTAATCAAAATATGTGATCGCCGATTGGCCGATATTTCTCTAATTTAGCCGATCTCGAGAGCCGATCGATGATGTTAAACAAGTGAGCCTAATTTCTGTATTTCCAGCTAGCGTTTCATCCAGAAAGAGGAGCCCTCCGGCCAGCTCCCTGCAATTCCTATCTGAACCACTAGGTGGCAATACATACCGTTTCATTTTCCACAGACTGACTAAAGCAGCGGCCTCACGAGAACAGTTTAAACGTTCACCGCATGTGTGGAAAGAAAACATCGTCCGTCTGACAGTTTGTTGCCGTATGAGACTCAGACTCATCCGGGACAGTTTATAACATCTGTAAAATTAGTAACATCAGCGTCTCTCACGGAGAACCAAGACAAAGACATTTAACATACTAATCTGATACACACTTCAGAGACACCACACAGCTGAACACAGTGAGTATCAGTAAACAGCAGAGCTAGAACACACAGCTAACACAAAACAAACAACCCAGAACACCTACAGACCAGATCTGACCGGTACGAACAGAACAGCAGCAGAAACAGCCAGAGAGCTAAAGAACCACAGCCAGAGTGATTGAGTTTATAGTTCTAGATAAGCAGCTCTTCTCGGCTGTAGAAAACGTTCATTCTGCTGCTTAATGTTCCACCTGGATCCACGCTCTCCAAGTGTCGTTTTGGTGTTGAGAAATGCGATACTACACCTGGTATCTGTATCAAAGTTGAAATTCAGAGAGGTCAGCAGAGAATGGCCAGACTGGTTCCAGATGAGAGAAAGGCTACAGTATCTTTTACTACTTTGCATGTCCAACCTTGAGGGCTACAACAGCAGACGATCCATAAGAAGCTCCATTTCGGAGGTGGAAGTGGACACCAAAGTGCTCACTAAAGCTAGACAGTTGAAGACTGTAGAAACCTGATGTTTCTCGATCTCGATTTCGACAGAGACATACAGACGGTTGGGCCACCAGCAGCATGAAACTATGGGTCCAACCTGCCTTATGTGAGCAGTCCAGGCTGGTGGAGGTGGTGTAATGATAAGGGGGATGCTTTCTTAGCACACTCTGGGGGACGTAATGAAGTCTCCTGCCATTAAGATGATACCAATCACCCACAAAGGTGGCAACATATCAACCCTCCTTAATGTTGACACCACAAACTCCCCCCCTCCCATTTGACCCTTTTCTGACTTCTACTTAAACCATGTTAGACTGGAGTTAGTCAGTTAGACCAAGTCAGAGATGGACTAGACTGGACTTCAAGAGCAACAGATCAATGACCTAAGCTGTGCCCGTGTATGCTTCTGCATGCACGTGATTAAGACTGCTTCCTGACTGCTAACAGACTGGTGGTGATCGACTGAGCTGTACCCATACATTCCTGTGTGTGTCAATAGACTCAAGTCAACGCTGAGGCTCAGCCTACCAAGTTGGATTCGTGGACGTGCATCCACCTTCTCACCAACAAACGAACCTTTCAGACTGTAACCCTCTGAAAATATCACGCCTGCAGCATCAAAACCCAGTCTTTATTAGCGGAATTAGGCTGCGTCGCTCCCGCAATCTGATGCCGATGGAGCGCAGCAGAAGGTTTCCTCAGCCCGCCCTCTGGTGATCATCTCGACGCGTCTCCTGCTTCGTCTGAGCCGGTGGGACCCTGGAAATGATTAATTAGGAAAGAAATGGACGGGGTGCCAGCTCTCAGCACGGGCGCTCATTATAAGGAATTAATAAGCCGAAGTGCGGCCGCGTGCCGGACAGGGCCTGGCCGTGTGACAGGTGGAGTGGGATGACGCAGGCTCTTCGCCCCCACCAGCCATAAGGTTGCGTCTGGAGCCCACCCAGCTAGCTCCCTCCAATAATAGCCACCTTATTTATCAGCTGTGATGTTATTTCATGCGTTCAGTGAAAATTAGGCCAGTATTTTCCTCTCTAACCCGCGCGAGTCACTCCCGTACAACTCTCCCGCACTTCTTCCTGATGTCTAGAGTTTGTCAGCACGCCGGAGAAGTCAATACGGATGGAAGATCAAGGAAAACTTCTGAGGCCCGTACGAGGCTTTGAAGCCAACTATTAATTCCGACTGCTACCGCAGCTTTATCGGTTCATTGCTGGCCAGACTGAGGGCCTTCTGACTGAATGAGTTCTGTGTTTTCGCTCATTCATTAATCGCGGGTTCCTCGGCTTCTCCTTGTGCAGAGCTGCTCCTCCAGTGTGAAATGATGGCAGATGCTGTTCAGCACTTCACGGTTTTTATGCGGAGCTCTCGGCGGAAACGTACAGCGGGCTGACGCTCCGCACACTTTCAATGGCAAATTAAATGAATCTGACATTTCCTGAATGTCAACAATCACGTCAACAGTAAACGCTCGCAGGGTCATCAGTGATTAACGTACAAAAATGAGTCACTCGCGTTGGATACGAGGCACGACACATCGCAGCTTCCTAGGCTTGTGTAAGAGAAATGCTGGCAAATTTCTGATTTGGGGGGAAAGTTTATAGTTTAGATTTTATCAATAGCAGAATCAGAATCGTTTATTTCACCAAGTATGTCATACAGGGCTGTGTATTGACAGGAACACCCACTTTCAAGTGTGAGTTTCTTCCACCTTTGTGTTAGAACTTTCGCTCAGCCAACCAAAATGAATAATTACATGGGAGGAGACCAGAGAGACAGTAAGAAGTTCTAATGGGACAACACCGTCTCCTCCGAGGTTAATAACACAGTGGGTGGGTGATATGAGAAGGTGGTCTGAGGTTAATAACACAGTGGGTGGGTGATATGAGAAGGTGGTCTGAGGTTACTTATGGAGACATGTTTAATTACTCTGTACTCTCGGAAGGTGTAGACAGTTCAGTAATGAAAAATTATAAAAGTACTGAAGCGTATCAGTACCTGCACAGTGGGAAGGTGGGCGTGTCCTCCTACACACAGACGGTGAGTTTATATTTCTGAAAGCCAGTTAAACCCAAGTCCAGTCAGCTGCCCGAGCCACTCTGCGTGTGTGTTAGTTACAGTCCAGATAGCCTAGCGCGGTGGACACTGATCAGAAAACAGTTACTAACTGATAGACTCACCAGCACCCGACACGTCTGCTTCCTCGGAGCTTCATAAGCGAGACATTTCTCTGGATGAGGAAGCTCTGGTGCTGGTTCTCCTCCACAGAATGGTAAGAGCAGACATACGGAGGTTTGGGAGGATGTTTTAAATTTAGAGCTTCAGTCAGAGACGCAGGTCCTCTTCTTTGGAAGGCGGCCCCCCAACACTCTGATCTTTATGTGCTGTGTTCGTAACTCTGTTGTTCAAGACAAGTTCTTCTCTTCTTCCAATTACTGACTCCCTCTAACTGAACATGTTATTCTAGTTATTTATATGTTTGTTGTCATTTTGCTTGTAATCAGTATCAACGTATCTGCGGTCGCACCAGAAGTTTTAACACAAAGTAAACAAAGACCCCCCCCCAAGGTTGTTATGGAAAATAGCATGAATATTGCGATATTACAAGAAAAGTGATATATTGCAATATATTTTTCAAATCCTACTATTAAAACACACCACTGTATGAACAGGTTTGTCAATGCTTACAATAGCATCGCGTCCTTGTGCTGCTTGTTAATGTTGGAGTGGAGCTAAAAATGGATTACAGCACTGCCATCTAGTGGTCAGAGTTTTAAAAACAACACACAATTATTCACTGTCTGCCAGGAATCTGTGTATCGATACTGTGTTTTTGAGAATCGATACAGTATCACTAAACATAATATCCCGATATTCGATATTTCAGTATTTTCTTACACCCAGGATCAGTAAAGTATCTATCTATCCATCTAATGGAACCAGAGGTCAGCATATCTACAACCAACTGAAATGGTCAGCGAGTCTTTATGTTTTCTAAGCAGGGCCACTTCTAGCCATCCTGGATCTGCACCTCCAAACTCCAACACCGCCTGCCGAACCTCATATCTATATCCACACACACAATTGCATATACAGTCATTTGCTGTTAATTATAATGTTAAACGGGCGTAAAAGTAATGTCTCAAGTAATGTTTAGACCTAACTAAACTGCTAATAAGCAAGCAAAATCAAGTTATTTCATGGGACGCGTCATTTAAGACAAACATATAGGGTGTGTCTCAAACCCTAGTGAGTGTCTAAGTAGGCTGTCTAGGTAGCAGCTGTGTAAGTATCAGTGTTCTCTCCTCATCTCTCCTCATAAAACAGATTACTGAGACGCTCTAGTTAGAGAGAGACTGCGTCACGGCTTGTTCCACCCACTGCAGCACGCCACCGGTGGTTTAGCTGGTTGCTAAGCTACCGGCTGGCATCCAAAACAATAGCCCGAGGCTTAAAAATCTGCTAGCATGAATGCTAATGTCTGGAGTATAATAGTGTAAATGGTGAAGGACTCGTTACAGAGTTGATAATAAAATACTGTTTTGTGTGATTATATGACCAGAAACACATTAAAACTCCAGAGAGAATCAAAATAACTCACATTTTAAAACCACTTCACTGCTCGTAGATTAGCCTGTGTTGCATCATGGGATTGTCTTAGCAGCTGAGGAAGCATTCGATGCTTCTTTAAAATCAGGTCTAAATAAGGTTCCTCAGTAGACAGCATGTTTAAGGTATGTAAGAATTGGGACAGTCTACATGTCAGGAGCGCATACTATGATGTAAAATGCTGCCTATGTAGGAGCTCAGTAGGTTTGAGACAGACCCAGTGAGTCAGGCTTGTTCACTGTGGTGTTGAATGGAACCAGGTGTCTTAAGAGTTCAATGCTGCTTTAAAGCTTCCTCCCTAGAACGGAGAATGATGGATTGGTTTTACCGAATTCCCCGGAATCGCCCCCTCTTTCTATTGCCACAGTTCCTCGGAGGTATAGAACCCGGCTCCATCACTGTGAGTGCTCGCACTCGTGCGGAGGGTGTGACTGAAGAGGGGACATGAGTAATAGTGCAATAACCGGAGTTCAAAGTGCCATCGTGCTTGTAAAGCTGACTAATGAAGGAGTCGGGACACTGCGATGCGCGGCACCACAGGCCGTGCTCACGAAGGCCTTTTCCAGACAGGGACATTTGTTTTGTCTCCTGTAAACAGACTCCCGTATTCCGCTCGCTATGAGAAGGAGAATAGACCAGCGACCTGGCTTTCAGAAAGCATCACACTTAGCAATTCATCTACTTCTGCCCGGTGGCCTGGAATAAAGGACTGTGCTGGATATGTGCCGTTAAAGAGGCTATGCTGACGAAACAAAACAACTACTGATGCGTTTACAGTTACAGTGGTAGGACAGTAGCCTCCACTGGGAGATCTGTTGATTTCAATGTAGGAAGAACCCCTCTTCTGACATATCCTGAAGGTAAGAGTACATTTTAATGTGCTACAAGCAGCAGAGGTGTGAAGTAATTAAGTACAAATACTTCGTTACCTTACTTAAGTAGATATTTTGGTTATTTATACTTTACTGGAGAAATTATCTTTCATCTTGAACTCCTTACATTTCCACTCCATTATCAGTACTTTCTACTCCTTACATTTACACTCCATTATCAGTACTTTCTACTCCTTACATTTACACTCCATTATCTGTGCTTTCTACTCCATACATTTACACTCCATTATCTGTACTTTCTACTCCTTACATTTACACTCCATTATCAGTACTTTCTACTCCTTACATTTACACTCCATTATCTGTGCTTTCTACTCCTTACATTTACACTCCATTATCTGTACTTTCTACTCCTTACATTTACACTCCATTATCTGTGCTTTCTACTCCATACATTTACACTCCATTATCTGTACTTTCTACTCCTTACATTTACACTCCATTATCAGTACTTTCTACTCCTTACATTTACACTCCATTATCTGTGCTTTCTACTCCTTACATTTACACTCCATTATCTGTGCTTTCTACTCCATACATTTACACTCCATTATCAGTACTTTCTACTCCTTACATTTACACTCCATTATCTGTGCTTTCTACTCCTTACATTTACACTCCATTATCAGTACTTTCTACTCCTTACATTTACACTCCATTATCTGTGCTTTCTACTCCACACATTTACACTCCATTATCTGTGCTTTCTACTCCATACATTTACACTCCATTATCAGTACTTTCTACTCCACACATTTACACTCCATTATCAGTACTTTCTACTCCTTACATTTACACTCCATTATCAGTACTTTCTACTCCACACATTTACACTCCATTATCAGTACTTTCTATTCCTTACATTTACACTCCATTATCAGTACTTTCTACTCCTTACATTTACACTCCATTATCTGTGCTTTCTACTCCATACATTTACACTCCATTATCAGTACTTTCTACTCCTTACATTTACACTCCATTATCTGTGCTTTCTACTCCATACATTTACACTCCATTATCAGTACTTTCTACTCCTTACATTTACACTCCATTATCTGTGCTTTCTACTCCATACATTTACACTCCATTATCAGTACTTTCTACTCCTTACATTTACACTCCATTATCTGTGCTTTCTACTCCTTACATTTACACTCCATTATCAGTACTTTCTACTCCTTACATTTACACTCCATTATCTGTGCTTTCTACTCCACACATTTACACTCCATTATCTGTGCTTTCTACTCCATACATTTACACTCCATTATCAGTACTTTCTACTCCACACATTTACACTCCATTATCAGTACTTTCTACTCCTTACATTTACACTCCATTATCAGTACTTTCTACTCCACACATTTACACTCCATTATCAGTACTTTCTATTCCTTACATTTACACTCCATTATCTGTGCTTTCTACTCCACACATTTACACTCCATTATCTGTGCTTTCTACTCCATACATTTACACTCCATTATCAGTACTTTCTACTCCACACATTTACACTCCATTATCAGTACTTTCTACTCCTTACATTTACACTCCATTATCAGTACTTTCTACTCCTTACATTTACACTCCATCATCAGTACTTTCTACTCCTTACATATACACTCCATTATCAGTACTTTCTACTCCTTACATTTACACTCCATTATCAGTACTTTCTACTCCTTACATTTACACTCCATTATCAGTACTTTATACTACTTACATTTACACTCCATTATCAGTACTTTCTACTCCTTACATTTACACTCCATTATCAGTACTTTCTACTCCTTACATTTACACTCCATTATCAGTACTTTCTACTCCACACATTTACACTCCATTATCAGTACTTTCTATTCCTTACATTTACACTCCATTATCAGTACTTTCTACTCCTTACATTTACACTCCATTATCAGTACTTTCTACTCCTTACATATACACTCCATTATCAGTACTTTCTACTCCTTACACTTACACTCCATTATCAGTACTTTCTACTCCACACATTTACACTCCATTATCAGTACTTTCTACTCCTTACATTTACACTCCATTATCAGTACTTTCTACTCTTTACATTTACACTCCATTATCAGTACTTTCTACTCCTTACATTTACACTCCATTATCAGTACTTTCTACTCCTTACATATACACTCCATTATCAGTACTTTCTATTCCTTACATTTACACTCCATTATCAGTACTTTCTACTCCTTACATTTACACTCCATTATCAGTACTTTATACTACTTACATTTACACTCCATTATCAGTACTTTCTACTCCTTACATTTACACTTCATTATCTGTACTTTCTACTCCTTACATTTACACTCCATTATCAGTGTTTTCTACTCCTTACATTTACACTCCATTATCAGTACTTTCTACTCCTTACATATACACTCCATTATCAGTACTTTCTACTCCTTACATTTACACTCCATTATCAGTACTTTCTACTCCACACATTTACACTCCATTATCTGTACTTTCTACTCCTTACATTTACACCCCATTATCTGTACTTTCTACTCCACACATTTACACTCCATTATCAGTACTTTCTATTCCTTACATTTACACTCCATTATCAGTACTTTCTACTCCTTACATTTACACTCCATTATCAGTACTTTCTACTCCTTACAGTTACACTCCATTATCAGTACTTTCTACTCCTTACATTTACACTCCATTATCAGTACTTTCTACTCCTTACATTTTAAACATAGTAACGTTACTCCTTTTTCATTTCAGCTTGTTTTCATTCATGTACATTTAAATTCCAGTAAAGATTATTGATAACATCTCTTTGAAGTTTGACTTCATTACAATACTTGTAGACAACTTGTCATCATATCTTCTGCTCCATGAAACACATGTTAATGTTCAGTAGTAACAGATATGCTTCTTTAATATATTTACATTGTACTAAACTACATTCATGTTCAATGGGTGTATATGCGGCTGAAACAGGAAGCCTAGCGCATCCCAAATTTATCAACATTAACATTTTAATATAACATTATAGTCATTATGGGTTTTTTGGGGAGGTGGGCTAGTGCACTATAGACCCCTGTGGTGCGGCCTAAGCTTTTGTCTTTAATGGCATTTTTTCCTTATATTACCTTTACTTTTATACTTTAGGTAGTTTTATACTTTAAGTAATTTTTGGACATCCCTTTTGGAATTAAAGTTCATTCTCATTTAATATCTGCAAGCGTTTGCCTCGTCTCAGTCGTCTAGAGTCTGTGTCCTATGCTTTTGGAGTTTCCTGTCTGTTTAGTATAAAAAAGGGAGCATTGAAAGATTATGCTGAGATGATGCAATGACGCAGCTCAACAATTTCTAAGATGTTTTGTTTAAAGCATTTCAAAATGAACTAAAATTCTTTCTGGTAGTACCACTTTGTACCTGAAGAGGTGATAGTGAGTCACTGTAGTAAGGAGTAGAATCAGTCCAACATGTGAGGATGAAGAAGTAGTGCTGCTGCCCAGACGTCGTATTCTAACCTCTTGTCAATCGTATTGAAGGTGCTGCTCCCGGTTAGATAATTGAAGAACAGCTCTTGGCAAGAAACCACATTCGGCAGTAAAGAAAAAAAGTGATAAAAAATAGAAGCAGAACAAGAGTTACCATCGGTGCTGCTGTCCACCACTGAAGATGCTTTTGCAGAGTAAAGGGATGAAGCTTGATTGTGACCTTGCAACATTTCCTCTAGAATGGTAAGAGGTAGGTGGGGTTTACATTGTCTGGTGGTCTAGTATTTTTCTAATAATATCTTAAAAATTCAAAGATTTGAAAATCAAACAGAGACTCTTTTCTTTGGTGTTTAGTTTAAACTCGAAATACTGTTTGACCAGAGGAGAATGGGTCTTCCCTTGTGAGCTTTGGTTCCTCCCAAGGTTTCTTCCTCCAGTCTGAGGGAGTTTTTTAATGACTGTCCTCCTGTCCTGTTGAATGCTGTTGGAAGACTGACCATGAGAGCCTCCTCCTCAGCTATCACCAACCAGCTCTCCTGTCATCTACATCACTGTGCCATCCAGATGTACCAGCTTGGAGATAGGATGGGACTGTTTCAGCTCACGCCCACTTTTCATAAAGACTCAGTCAGAGACTGCCTCAGTCAGAGACTGCCTCTACCAGTACAGTTTCTAAAGCTTTGCCATCCAGATTTCAAACAGAGGTTCTTTTAGCTTTTCTTTGGTATTTAGTTTAAACTGTAAATACTGTTTGACCAGAGGAGGACGGGTCTCCCCTTGTTTTGGTTCCTACCAAGGTTTCTTCCTCCAGTCTGAGGGAGTTTTTCTTGCTAGCTTGCTCACTGGGATATATATGTGTTGTAACTGTATGTTTTCAAACTTCTGTAAAGATACTTTGTGATAACATTACATTACATCACCTTACATTACATAATATTGAGAATAGCATTTTCTTAGTTAGCTAGATGCTGTAATAACATAATCAGTTTTAGTGGAAGGCAGCATTAATAAGAAAGGTAAAGATTCCTGGTTGGTATTTAGGAATATTTCTGCAATGCATGCTGGGTATTGTAGTGAGAAAGCATGACAATACACAAACAATGAAGTATGTCAACACATTAAGGGTTAAAAACTGCAATGAACTCGACCTAACATGACAAATAACAGAGTAAACAGTAGTTGAAAGTTGGAACGCTCTGCTGAGTTCAGCACGTTGAAAATATCCCTGCTAATGTATTTTCATACCGGCAGGTCGCGTTTAGCCCAGCCACCGAACTGAGTCACAGTTGAGTGAATTATCCGAGCCATGAATATTCATTTTACATCTCAAATCCAATTAGCGTCACGGCTAACCGTATCCCTTTACCCCAGCCTGGGCTTCGAATGGCACCGGCTCTTGAGATTACAGGCGAGCGGAAACGACTTGCGGCAAGGTCGAGCCAGGCTTTGGAAGTGCTGCAGGCTCGTTGCTAACACGCTAAGGCTGCTTAGCAAATGGACCCGTTGTGCCGCGCCAGCATGGAAGCCCAGAAGGTAATATTTCCGTGCCAGGTGACGAGGGAGGCCCAGCATGGTTTGTGTGGCACTTAGCATGAGGCGCTCATGGCTGGAACTCACACTGCATCAGGCTGGCGGACAGCAGGCTAGCGTCTGCCAGGACAGCAGAATAGAGGTCCAGCTTCTTCACTAGAAGAGAACACACAAAGGAAACGTGTGAAGGGTGCTTGCAGATGGTCTGCTGTTGATCAAGGCTGAAGATCAAAATTCCACTGAAGACTCGGAGAGGACAGAGTGATACTGCTGAGGTGGCTAACCGTCAGGCCTAGCTTTATGCTGAAGGTAGATAATTCACTTTGTTTGATCTGGACTTATTCTAATGATGCTGCCAAAGCAATCATTGTCTTCAGTTCACTCCCACAATACTATCATTTTGTTTAACTTCTACAACCCAAAGCTCACAGGCAATGTACATGTACTACAACATGCTTTTAACAGATGAATAACATTAAATAGTCTTGTAAAAATTGTAGCTCCATTTTTCAATTTAGATTGTTTTATTAATATTAAAAACAGCACCTAGTAAACATACAACTTAATTTAAAGTAAATACAAAAGCATTACAGAGCTGACACAGTGGTTATCACGATGGTGTAGTGGTTAGTATGGTGGCGTAGTGGTTAATATAGTGGTGTAGTGGTCAGCAAGGTGGTGTAGTAGTTAGCACTGTGGTGTAGTGGTTAGTAGGTGGTGTAGTGGTTAGTACGGTGGTGTAGTGGTTAATATTGTGGTGTAGTGGTCAGCAAGGTGGTATAGTAGTTAGCACTGTGGTGTAGTGGTTAGTACGGTGGTGTAGTGGTTAGTACGGTGGTGTAGTGGTTAGTACGGTGGTGTAGTGGTTAGTACGGTGGTGTAGTGGTTAGTAGGTGGTGTAGTGGTTAGTACGGTGGTGTAGTGGTTAATATTGTGGTGTAGTGGTCAGCAAGGTGGTATAGTAGTTAGCACTGTGGTGTAGTGGTTAGTACGGTGGTGTAGTGGTTAGTATGGTGGTGTAGAGGTTAGTATAGTGGTGTAGTGGTTAGTACGGTGGTGTAGTGGTTAGTACGGTGGTGTAGTGTTTAGTACGGTGGTGTAGTAGTTAGTACGGTGGTGTAGTGGTTAGTACGGTAGTGTAGTGGTTAGTACGGTGGTGTGGTAGTTAGCACGGTGGTGTAGTGGTTAGTATGATGGTGTAGTGGTCAGCACGATGGTGTAGTAGTTAGCACGGTGGTGTAGTGGTTAGTATGGTGGTGTAGTGGTTAGTATGGTGGTGTAGTGGTTAGTATGGTGGTGTAGTGGTTAGTATGGTGGTGTAGTGGTTAGTATGATGGTGTAGTGGTTAGCACGTTGGTGTAGTGGTCAGTATGGTGGTGTAGTGGTTAGTATGGTGGTGTAGTGGTCAGTACGATGGTATAGTGGTTAGTATGGTGGTGTAGTGGTTAGTATGATGGTGTAGTGGTTAGTACGTTGGTGTAGTGGTCAGTACGATGGTATAGTGGTTAGTACGGTGGTGTAGTGGTCAGCACGGTGGTGTAGTGGTCAGCACGGTGGTGAAGTAGTTAGCATGGTGGTGTAGTGGTGAACATTGTTGCCTCACAGCAAGAGGATCCAGCCCCCTGACCTGGTGACATCAAGCAACGTTCTTATATAGTTATGTGTTGTTATAACTTGAAAACTTTCAGGAACAACGTGTGTGTTTCTTCCTACAGCTTCTTCCTAGCTTAGCTGCTTGGACATTCTTTACCACTCTCGGTCACAAGTTGGCCAGCCAGTTACCTCCAGTGACCTCTATTACATAGACCTGATTATCCGTGCTGCAGATGTACATTCCAAGAATCTTAAGTACAGGACGTTATAGGCTGAACCCTTCAGAGTGATTCAGGAAGCCTATGATGAAGCTACTGTGGTTGATTATGACCTTTTCCCAAGACTTAATAGCCTCTTCGAGCTGGCTGCTCTGATTAATTTTTGTTTTTCATGTTTGTCATAATGAGAATGATGGTTTAGCTCAAAGAATAAACGTAACGGCAGCATGTAGCTTCGTCTGACAGGCCGGAATGCTGTCACGGAAGCGTCTTGCCATCCCAGATATTAGCATATGTCACGACAGGCAGCTGCCATCTTTCATAAGAGCATTAATGGGTAAAGTAAGGTAAAGGCTAATTACTGTGAAATCTTCTGAGCTCTCTGCGATCAGCGCCGACAAGATGTCAAACTTGTGTAGGAGGTTTGTATAAGCAACAGGATGGCAATGCTAATTGCTAGCACGCGGCACCTCCTGCTCTCAGGGTTACTTGACAGGAGAAAAGAGTGCAGGTACGTCCGTATTTGTGTTTGAGGATAAATCAGCACTCGTTTTCTGTTGCTCACTGCAGAGGAAGACAGCTTGGGGACGGGGAGAGAGAGAGAGAAGGAGAAGAGCGAGCGAGTGAGCGCAGAAGGCATTTGACAGATGCAGGCAGTTCCTTCGGGATTGGAGTGTAATTCACAGGAAGCGCGATGAGAGGAGAAGGGAGGTGTGCAAATTGAATGGGTTTTACGGCGCGAGACAGTGGGAGAGGAGCGCTCCTCGGAGGGGCAGAGAGAGAGAAACGACGCACTCTTTCGCTAATAGAGCAACCGAGGCCCTGGGGCCTGGCGGAGGAGGGCAGGTGGTACGTAAACCAGGCTAGAAATTCCAGGCTGAAACGAAATAACTCAACAAAGATTCAACTTGAACCAAAATATTTAATATTTATATCATTTAGATGCTATAATAATGTGTATATGTATTACTACACCACACCTGTCAGCCTAAAGATGATATATATACTCTTAACACTCTCCGGGGTCCAAGTTCCAGAAGGCTGAAGCAGCACAGCTCCTTCTCCTCCTGTCTATACAGCCCTGAGTACCTGTACCTTTAAATGATAATGAGTCTCTACTGACTCCGCCCCCTCCGTTCCAGGGGGCGTGTCCCACCGCCAGTAAGCATTCTCTCATTTTACTCTCACTTTATTGACCTGTCAGTCAAGTGAAGTTCATCTTATAGACATTCAGCTTACAAACTAACAGTGTTAACGTTATGGTGGATCTGGGAGTGAGTAACGTCTAGAACTATCTAGAACTTTACGTTAGTATATTACCTCAGCTGATAGTGTTAGCTAGGGCTAAACGGCAATAACTATCTAGAACCTTACATCTCCATTAGCATATTACTTCAGCTGATAGTGTTAGCTAGTAATAAATGGCAATAACTATCTAGAACATTACATCTCCATTAGTATATTGCCTCAGCTGTTAGAATTAGCTAGTGCTATGTACCAAGAACATTCTAGGACATTACACCTCTGTTAATATATTACCTCAGCTGTTAGCATTAACTAGTGCAAAGCGTCAAGAACTGTCTAGAACATTACATCTCTGTTAACATTTTACCTCAGCTTAGCACCAAGAAGTATATTACTTCAGCTGATAGTGTTAGCTGGTGCTAAACTGCAATAACTATCTAGAACTTTTTATATCTTCATTAGTATATTGCCTAATCTGATAGTGGTATCTGGTGCTAAACGGCAATAACTATCTAGAACGTTACATCTCTGTTAGTATCATATCCCATCTGATAGTGTTATCTGGTGCTAAACGGCAATAGCTATCTCAAACATTACATCTCCGTTAATATATTACTTCATAAGATAGTGTCATCTGGTGCTAAATGGCAATAACTATCTAGAACATTACATCTCTGTTAACATTTCACCTCGGCTGTTAGCATTAGCTAATGCTTAGCACCAAGAACTATCTAGAACATTACATCTCTATTAACATTTCACATTGGCTGTTAGCATTAGCTAGTGCTTAGCACCAAGAACTATCTAGAACATTACATCTCTGTTAACATTTCACCTCGGCTGTTAGCATTAGCTAGTGCTTAGCACCAAGAACTATCTAGAACATTACATCTCTGTTAACATTTCACCTCGGCTGTTAGCATTAGCTAGTGCTTAGCACCAAGAACTACCTAGAACATTACATCTCCATTAATATATTAACTGTAATTTCTGTATTTACAGCTAGCGTTTCACCCAGGAAGAGGAGACCTGCGGCCAGCTCCCTGCAATTCCTATCTGAACCACTAGGTGGAAATACATACCCTTTCATTTTTGTCAGACTGAAAGAAAACATCGTCCACCTGGCAGTTTGTTACCGTATGTGACTCAGACTCATCCAGGACAGTTTATAACATCAGTAAAATTAGTAATATCAGCGTCTCTCACGGAGAACCAAGACAAAGACATTTAACTCTATTAATCTGATACAGCACTTCAGAGACACCACACAGCTGAACACAGTGAGTATCAGTAAACAGCAGAGCTAGCACACACAGCTAACACAAAACAAACAACCCAGAACACATACAGACCAGATCTGACCGGTACGAACAGAACAGCAGCAGAAACAGCCAGAGAGCTAAAGAACCACAGCCAGAGTGATTGAGTTTATAGTTCTAGATAAGCAGCTCTTCTCGGCTGTAGAAGACGTTCAATCTGCTGCTTAATATTCCACCTGGATCTACGCTCTGCTGTTCCTAGTAGAGATACTTTTCAGATGTGGTTCTTCTGGAGCTTATCAAGCGGTTTACTCCCACATAGACCAACTTCTAATTTAGTTAAAATATTATACTGTTTCATATGAGCTCCTTAAAAATTTAATAAACCAGTTTAGACCATGTTTCATGACTTGCTTACGCTAATAACTACATGTAGCCCTGCTGTGGCATATAGCCCCGCCCTCGATCGGTATCGGCTATCGGCCTATCATGCTGAAAGGTGATCGGCGACCGGAATCGGCCTCAAAAACGCTGATCGGTCCATGTATATAATTTTTTATTAAATTTTTAAATCCCTTGTTGGCAGTTTGTACATATATCATAAAAACTTGGCAGTACAATTAAAAACATATTATTTATTCCTGCCCATATATGGAATCTATGCTGTTGTGAAAAGTTATTATACATTTTTGTTTTAAGAGTTTACTAAAAGTTTCACCAAATTTTTGTGGAATATATGGCTCGTTCTGCTATTCAGCGCATACAGTTTATACATAATGCACATTCACAGTATGAGCGTAAAGCTGGGAGAACCCAGTCTGGTGCAGAAATGTCAGACACATGAAGAGGAACAGTGTGTTACAGTAGGATTCCTGGATTTATTATTCATCTCTCTCTCTCTCTCTCTCTCTCTCTCTCTCTCTCTCTCTCTCTAGGTTTCTAGGCTGCTGTGTGTCAAAGAGAACGCTGTCATTCTCATCTCTAGCTGGAGTTAGACAGACAAACACTGACAGACAGATCTGCATCTTGATCCAATCAGCTGTGGGCCCGTAGTCTACCTCATCAAATCAACGGAATGAAACAACAGTTGGCAACAGTCCTAACTTTCCTGCTTCCACCTTAAAAAAGTAGAACAGGGCAGAAGCTGACTGGAAATATTGTTGAAGTTTGGTAAGTTTCTTTTACCTGGCACATAAAAATAGATCTTCTGTTCCATCGCTCACTGTGGAGTTTCAAACTGTCTCTGGAAGCAACATTAGCACAAGAACTGTGTTTCAGGAGCTTCATGAAATGGGTCTCCATGACTGAGCAGTGGTGTACAGTCTGCCACTGGACTCTGGAGTGGTGTAAAGTTCTACCACTAGACCCTGGAGTGGTGTAAAGCTCCACCGCTGGATTCTGGAGTGGTGTAAAGTTCTACCACTGGACCCTGGAGTGGTGTAAAGCTCCACCGCTGGATTCTGTAGTGGTGTAAACCTCCACCACTGGACTCTGGAGTGGTATAAAGCGCCACCACTGAACTTTGGAGTGGTGTAAAGTTCCACCACTGTAATCTGGAGTAGTGTAAAGCTCCACCACTGGACTCTGGAGGGGTGTAAAGCTCCACCACTGGACTCTGGAGTGGTGTAAAGCTCCACCACTGGACTCTGGAGTGGTGTAAAGCTCCACCGCTGGATTTTGGAGTGGTGTAAAGTTCCACCACTGGACTTTGGAGTGGTGTAAAGCTTCACCACTGAACCTTGAAGTGGTGTAGAGCTCAACCACTAGACTTTGGATTGGTGTAAAGCTTCACCACTGGACTCTGGAGTGATGTAAAGCTCCACCACTGGACTCTGGAGTGGTGTAAAGCTCCACCACTGGACTCTGGAGTGGTGTAAACCTCCACCACTGGACTCTAGAGTGGTGTGAAGCTCCACCACTGAACCTTAAAGTGGTGTAGAGCTCCACCACTGGACTCTGGAAGGTTGTAAAGCTCCACCACCAGACTCTGGAGCAGTGATTAATTACACTTCACTGTCTGGCAGACTGGTGATGGAATCGGGTTAGGAGCCTATCCCAGCGCTCAATGGACTAAAGGCAGGAAACACTCTGGACAGACCACCAGTCCCAGGGTTGACACACATGCTTACATCTGCAGGCAATTTAGAAACACACATGTATTTGGACTGTGGGTGGAAACTCTCGTGGACGCGGACATAAGTCCACAAAGAAAGGACTCCAGATGCCCTGGCCGGGAATCGAACTTGGGCCCTATTTGTTGTGTTATCCATGGTGCCAATGTGCCAACCTGCTTGGAACAGTTGAAGGGTAAAGAGACGGATACAATCAAACTGGCCATTTTAAAAGCCTGAGGACCCAGAAGAAGACAGAACATTCTGTAAACACAATATCTATATCGACTTGATAGCACTTACTCACTATAATAATAATATTAACTCATTTTAACGCTAATGACTGAGTTGATAGTGTTAATTGAGGAACGGAGCCATTAGGTCAGCCTTATGTTTATAATATTAGCAACATAATATTCCAAACACCTGATGAAGAAACCTTTAAAAGCATTTCCAGAGCAATGATCAGTCTAATTAATGCTAGGCTTTTAACGACCATATGAGTTTATGATTAGCCCATAAGGTTGAAGCTCTAATGAGGTTGATGCTTTGGAGACTAATGTCGGCACGAAACCTTCGTCTTTTCACCAAAGACTCTGAGAACAGAGAGGTTTTCCAGAGGGATCCAGACGAGGTCACGCCACCGTCTGCTGGAGGAGCGCACACCTGGTAGTGTGTCATTTCCGAAACAGTGTAGCTCATTAGCACCTCCTCCCTGAACTTTTCTGCTGTGGGTCTCCTCCTATCTTCCTCCCACCTACCCTCCCTCTCTCTCTCTTTCTCCCTCCCCTTTCCCTCCCCTTTCTCTCTCTCTCTCTCTCTGTCTCCCTCTTTATCTCTCTCTCTCTCTCTCTCTGCCCCCCCTCTGTCTCCCACTCTCTCTCTGCCCCCCCCCCTCTCTCTCTCTCGCTCTCTGCCCCCCCCTGTCTGTCTGTCCCCCCCTCTCTCTGTCTCTCTCTCTCTCTCTCTCTCTCTCTCTCTCTCTCTCTCTCTCTCTCTCTCTACTGTGAATAGGTTTTGAACACAAGAACAAACCAAACACTGTGTTACTCTCTCTCTTCTCAGTGATTCTGATTCTCAGTGGAGAGAGGAGCCTCCAGCTTTTCATAATTACCTCAGTCATTAGAGCAGCTAATCTATCTATCTATCTATCTATCTATCTATCTATCTATCTATCTATCTATCTGTCTGCCATCCCTCCATCCACGCATCTATCTATCTATCTCTGTCCATCCATCCCTCCATCCAGGCATCTGTCTATCCATCTGTCCGTCCATCCCTCCATTCACACATCTATCTATCTATCTATGTATCTATCTACGCATCTATCTATCTATCCATCTGTCTGCCATCCCTCCATCCACGCATCTATCTATCTATCTCTGTCCATCCATCCCTCCTTCCACACATCTATCTATCTATCTATCTATCTATCTATCTATCTATCTA